>FIZR01018564.1:0-20365 GCA_900060175.1 Ferrisia virgata
GGGGGGGGGGGGGGGGGGGGGGGGGGTCAAAATTCCGAATGGGGTATCAAAATACAGATTTTAAGTGTCTGATTTTGAATTGAATTTATAATTATGACGTATAGCCAATTTGAGCTTTGAGTAAAAGGAGAAGGGTGTGAGCAAAATTCAAAATTTTCAAAAAATTCCATTCGGGGTATCAGAATGCGGAATTTCAAGCTCTCTGATTTCTAACTTTACATAATTTTGAGAGTGAAATCATTTTGTTGATATAAGGAAAATGTGAACGCGTCGGCCTCACGTCACACGTGTTCGGTTACTATCGCAGTATTACGAAGATATATTATTCTACATACGTATATTTATATATATGTTGACCTAGGTCTGCGGCAAATCATTCGAATGCAACGACGACCTGCTGAGCCACGGCAAATGCCACCTGGGCGGCAGCATGTACACGTGCACCATATGCTTTCACGTGTTCGCGAACGACGAAAGTCTGGAACGTCACGTAAAACGTCACGCCACCGATAAGCCTTACGCGTGTCCCACGTGCGCCAAGTGTTTCGCCCGCAAGGAGCATCTCGAGAACCATATACGTTGCCACACGGGCGACACGCCGTACCGTTGCCAATACTGTCACAAGTTCTTCACGCGCAAGGAGCACATGGTGAACCACGTACGCAAGCATACCGGCGAAACGCCGCACCGCTGCGACATCTGCAAGAAATCGTTCACGCGTAAAGAGCACTTCGTCAATCACGTAATGTGGCATACCGGCGAAACGCCGCACACGTGCCGCATCTGCGGCAAGAAGTACACCCGCAAGGAGCATCTGGCCAACCATTTGCGTTCGCATACCAACGACACGCCGTTCAAGTGCGAAATCTGCGGCAAATCGTTCACGCGCAAGGAGCACTTTACCAATCACATAATGTGGCACACCGGCGAGACGCCGCATCGGTGCGATTTCTGCTCGAAAACGTTCACCCGCAAGGAGCACCTGCTGAATCACGTACGCCAGCATACCGGCGAGTCGCCGCACCGTTGCACGTACTGCACGAAATCGTTCACCCGCAAGGAGCACCTGGTTAATCATATCCGTCAGCATACCGGCGAGACGCCGTTCCAGTGTCAATTCTGCCCGAAAGCGTTCACCCGCAAAGACCATCTGGTGAACCACGTTCGCCAGCATACCGGCGAGTCGCCGCACAAGTGCACCTATTGCCCGAAATCGTTCACCCGCAAGGAGCACCTTACCAACCACATACGCCAGCATACCGGCGAAACGCCGCACCGCTGTCACTACTGCTCCAAGGGCTTCATGCGCAAGGAACACCTCACCAACCACATACGCATCCATACCGGCGAGTCGCCGCATCGCTGCGACTTCTGCAACAAAACCTTCACCCGCAAAGAGCATCTCACCAATCATCTGCGCCAGCATACCGGCGAAACCGAGCACAACTGCACCGTCTGCTCGAAACCGTTCACCCGCAAGGAGCACCTCGTAAACCATATGCGTTCGCACACCGGCGAACGGCCGTTCGCCTGCACCGAGTGCGGCAAATCGTTCCCGCTCAAGGGCAACCTGCTCTTCCACCAGCGCAGCCATCAGAAAGGCATACCGGCCGAGCGTCCCTTCAAGTGCGACATCTGCCCCAAAGATTTCACCTGCAAGGGTCACCTCGTGTCGCATCGTCGCAGCCATTCGAACGAACGACCGCACGCATGCCCGCAGTGCAACAAATGCTTCGTCGAACGCTCCAACATGCTGAAGCATATACGCAAAAATCACAACATGGTCGTGCCGCCGCTGATGCCGCCCAACGTGATACCGCACGCGAATCCGACCGCGGCCGGTGCCGGTGCCGCCGGAGTGGCGCCCGGCACCTCGCAAGCGCAAGCTATCGCCGCCGCCGCCGCCGCCGCCGCAGCAGCCGCCCAAATACCTCAAGTTGGCCAACCGAACGCCGCCAACATACATCATACCTCTAATCCGAATCCGTTAGCTTTGATCGTACCGGTACCGAATACCGTTTTGGCTACGTATTGAACCACGTAGACGACCAACAACAACTCGACATTTATTTTTTCGCCCACCCAGTGGCTAAGGCGGTCATTAAAATGATGATGCAGCTTCTGGTACGACGATCGATTTGAAATCCGACCACCCGAAGATCGTCGTACTGCAGTCGTAGTCTGACCAGCGTCGTGTCCGTTAATTATGTGATTTTAATCTATCCACTCTTTACGAATCGTGGTACCTACAAACGAGGAGGTTTTCGATATGCGCGAGGGTATTGTGGTATTTTTTTTTTCTTCTTTTTTTCTTTTGTACGTTTGTGTATATTATGTTTTTCCGCTGTTTGTTTGTTTGTTTGTTTCTTTCTTTCGTTTTCATTTTATTTTCTAAAAATACCGATTGTATAAAGTTGTACGTATTTCGCTATTACTTTCTGTTCACCGTCGCGTCGGTTTTAAAGATCGCGTTATATATATTTTGTTTAGAAGACAAAAAAAAAAAGAAATAATAAGATGCTATTTACGACCAGTAATCGAAGAGCAGATCAGGGTTTCCTAATCCTTTTCATCGTCTAGTCGTCGTATACCATCTTGTTTTTTGTTCTGATTTTTTTTTTTTGTATTATTTTCACCCAACCTACCCTACCCTCCTTTTACATATTATTTTTCATTCAACTTTAACTTTTATTTTTACTACTACGTACTGTACGGTTTCTTGTTTTTATTTATATACGTTTTAATAATATCTATTATTATTTTTTTTTTTTTGGTACGATATTTAACGCGCCGGTGTATCAATGCTGCACTACCGTATTATTTTCTAGAAATTTATCGATATCTTCGATTTTTCATTTGTTTGTTTTTATTTCACTATCTATTTTCTGTTTTCTTTTTAATATGAATTTTTAAATTAATAGAGGACCAAATATGTATGTATTGTAATGTATTCTCTTGTATTTTATCGTAATTTCGATTGTATTCATTTTTTTTTCTTTTTTGTATTATGATAAGAGTGTATTTGTTTTATTTTTTTTTCCCCCTGTTTGTCGATGTTTGTAAATTCTGACGGTGTGGAGGAAGTTTCCCCCCTGGTGTAGACTCCGCAGTACCTGGACCCGGCCTTTGCACATTCATCGAACGTGATTAGTCATCTGGGTAACGATTCGAATCTTTCGTGAACGATATCGTTCGCGAATGGTATATTTGTTCGGTTGGCAAAATATTCGAGTTGCAATGTTGGAAGCCGGTGACGATATTGGTGTGATTGCCCTTTGTCGGTGTTGATTGATTCGAATTACGGTAGTGGTTATTGAATGACCAAGGTAATGAGAAAACGTCCTTTTTCAGAACAATTTCTTCAATGAAATAGAAATTTTCTTGTAATCGTGCGATTTGTGAGCGAGTGAGTGATTTTTGTCCCTTTGGTGGCGTAACAGTCTTTGATGGACGGAGGGGGGGGGATTTTTCTTGAAAATAAAAAAGATAAAAGCTCTACCGAAAGGAGGGCGAAAATGTACAAAATTTCGAAAATTACCCCATCATCTTTTGTAATAAAAGGCCTGGGCGCGGAAGTGATCTCTCAACTTGGCAACGTGGCAAGAAAGCATATGTTTACCATCTCAAAAATTAGAATAGCTAGAAATGGATCGTCAAAATCCCCTTATTCATTTTTTTTTTTACCATGGAATTTTCCTTCTCATCAGCTAATAAAAATGTAACAAACACACACCCTCCTTGGGAACGTTTCTTATTTTTTACAAGGTGATTATTGCGTGAAATTTGAAAAATATTACATCATTTGTAAAGTAATTTTATGCTTCAAAAAATACTTACAAGAAAAATCTGTATTTTCTATAAAAAAAATGAGAAAAATGTCAAAAAATACGGATACTCCCATTTAAACCAGTGTTAACGTGTGTATCTCTACCTGTGACGTCATAAAATCTGCGCTCAGGCCTTTTACTCCTACCGTAGGTGACATAGGCTTAAACAACGACGTCATAACAGAAATGCAACGTATTATTTCATAATACTACCCCCTTCTTAGGACCCCACTAGCGTCCAATATTTCATCAAGTGAGCAATTTCAAAATTTCAATCGAATGGCCAATGTAATTATGGGACCTGTCGAGAAAAATTTTTTCCAACCAAACTTGTATGGAACCAATTCGATTGAATTTTAGTTGCTCCTTCAAAAAAAAAACAAGATGAACAAAACTTTTACCTAATAGAATTTGTTGCAAAAATGTTTTACTACAAAGTCCAGCAATGAAGTTTTTCTTTTGTAAAAAATTTGATAGGAATAAAATTCTCGATGAAATTTTAAACGCTAGTATTTTTCATCCGAGAAGATGAATAGATGAATGGGGGAGGGGGGGTCGTAACAAGAAATAAGTGATGTACTGACAAAAGAACTACTACAAGTGTTACACCCAAAGTTTCTGCCCATAAGTTTCATTGGCGGGGGAGGTGAAATTATCTAAAGACGAAATAGCTTGACTTCATGCTGCATTGAGGAGCTAATTTTTTTCATCCCCTCCTCCATGGACCAGCTGGTGGCAAAGATTTAAACCTGAACAAAACTGATAAGCTTGAACGTGTAACTTTCAAATTTTCCTAACAAATTAACGGATCACATGAACAAATCAAATTATTTTGCAAGAACGTAACACAACTCGACCACATAAAAGACTCTGATTATTTTTTTTTTTTTACATGCAAAAGGGTCTGAATTAAAACTAAACCGAAACCACCACCGTTAAACGTATGATTGAAATCTTTATAACGATTAAGCTCATAACTATGCAACGAAAAACTTCAGATAAACTCAACATAGCCATAACTTAAAACGAATCAAACCCATTAGGTTTAAATCCCTGCCTGATGGTGAGGTAGTCAATCAGGTCACGTGTAACACTTCGAGAGTGGATTATTAGCCATGTGTAATGCAATTAAAGAAATAGAAAAAGTGAAATAACAGGACTGTACACCACATAAATTCACCCCCAAAGTGTTGCACGTGAATCTGGACGACTATCCTTATTCTAGATGGTCCACTTCGTGGGTAGCACATAAAAAAAATTAGCTCCTAAACGCGTTATGGAGTCAAGTTATTTGTTTTTTTGTCAATTTTTCAATATTCCATCCCCTGTGGGATGTAACTCCCATCCCCTCCGATAAAGTTTATGGGCTGAAATTTAGGCTTTAGGGGTGATTTTGAATTCTCTACACATCAATAAAAATTATTTTGATTTGTTGTGTAACACTTGGAGTAGCTCCCTTTGGAAGTAATTAGCTACATTTCTGTTATGACGGTCATTTCTTAAGCCTATGTTACTTTCAGCTGGTTGCGGGTTGGAAAGAAGGCATTGAAGAGGGATTTGCCCACCCTTTAGGGCATCGACTTCTTCGATGTTTTATATTTTCTTTGAACGATGGTATCGTTTGGTTGAAACAAATCGTTTGCAAATTATCTGATCTTTTTGTGAAAATTTGAATTTTTCGCACTTCGTTGCAGGGATTTGAACCTGAACTAAATTGATAAACTTGAACGGGTAACTTTTAAATTTTGATAACCAATTAACGGAATCCATGAACAAACGACCCAATGAAGAACTCTGGCCTTTTTTTCTTTTACCTGCAAAATGATTGGATTTAAACTGAACCAAAATTACAACCACTGAACGAACCATTGAAATCTTTGTAACGATTAAACTCATAACTCAGTAACGAAAACTTCAGATAAACGTAACGAAACTATAACTTGGAACCTGGGTTGACCTGAGTCTGCTCTGAAAGGACTCGGAGACTCCGAGTCGACTCGAAATGAGACTCCGAGTCTTTTTTTTTTTAGTGACTCGAAATTTTTGCGATTCCCAGTCTTGTATTTTGAACGAGTCTTTATGAGAGCGAGTCTCTGTTTCGTGTCCCAATGTTTTTGTTTTTTCTTCTTTGTCAAGTCTGTTGAGAGTGGTTTACATATGTGTATTGAAAGTAAAAAAGAAATTTTATTTGTAAATGTAACCATTTTTCTTTTTTTGAGGTTTCCTCTGTCAGTTAAATTAGCAATACAATACAGATTTTGCTTTTATTATCATCTACGTTTGAAAATACGGTATAAGTTATTGTCAATAGAAAAAAAAATGATGATAATTAAAAGACTCAGAAAAAAGAGACTCTCAACGGACTCAGACTCACCAAAAGACTCGGGGTCTTTCTGGTGAGCGACTTGCTACATGATGACTCGGAGTCGCAATTTCTAAGGACTCGGAATTGTAATTATCAGAGACTCTGGTTAACCCTGTTTGGAACGAATCAAACCCAATAGGTTTAAATCCCTGCTTTGTTGTTTTGATGAAAGTTTAGTTATCTAGAGATCTGCTTGTTGAAATTTTGAAAATATTTTCATTTCTGATTGAAACCCAGGTTTGCTTTTATTGAAAACCAGCTGTTTGAAATTTGAGAATGATTCTGATTAAATTTTACTGCATTCACTTATCAAAAATCGTTGAGTTTGAGTATGCAGATTTATAAACGAATCAGTTTTTTTGTTTTGTGGGGCTTGAGACTGGCAAGCAGTGACTAAAACAGAACGATTTTAGAAGGATGGAAACTGATGGGAAGCACATGTCTTTTACTTGTGCACGAACAACGGATGGTAAAGTTGTGGAACAACACAAAGATAACAGGGCTATGGAATCGAAACGATTTTGGTTCCGGTTCTGGTTCTAGTTCCACTTTTAGTATCTTGGTTTCGGTTTCAGTTCTTATGGTTTTGGTTCTGATTCCTGCTTTGAATCAGTTCCAAGCGTTTTTTGATTCCAGTTCAGGTTCACACTATTTTTACCATAAATGTTTTCCAGCACTGCGATAAGATAATTTTTTTGCTTCGCACTTTGCCCTGTTCAGCTGCGAAACTTACACCGAAAACATTATCAAAATGGATGGAGACCGAAATTGGAACCAATATTTTGTTCGGTTCTGGTTCCAGTTCCAGCTTCAGTTTCAGTTTGAATGTTTTGGTTTTGGTTTTACTATTTTTGTTCTGGTTCTGGTTATTTTGAATGGGTTGTTTCCAAACGGTTTCTCCCTGTTTAGCTGCGAACTTGCACCGAAAACATTATCAAAATGGATGGGGACCGGAATTGGAACCAATATTTTGTTCGGTTCTGGTTCCAGTTCCAGCTTCAGTTTCAGTTTGAATGTTTTGGTTTTGGTTTTACTATTTTTGTTCTGGTTCTGGTTATTTTGAATGGGTTGTTTCCAAACGGTTTCTCCCTGTTTAGCTGCGAACTTGCACCGAAAACATTATCAAAATGGATGGGGACCGGAATTGGAACCAATATTTTGTTCGGTTCTGGTTCCAGTTCCAGCTTCAGTTTCAGTTTGAATGTTTTGGTTTTGGTTTTACTATTTTTGTTCTGGTTCTGGTTATTTTGAATGGGTTGTTTCCAAACGGTTTCTCCCTGTTCAACTGGAAACTTGCACCGAAAACATTATCAAAATGGATGGGGACCGGAATTGGAACCAATATTTTGTTCAGTTCTGGTTCCAGTCCCAGTTTCGGTTTGAATCTTTTGGTTTTGGTTTTACTATTTTTATTCTGGTTCTGGTTCCTATTTTGAACCGTTTGTTTCCAAACGGTTTCTGGTTCTGATTCGGGTTCACAGCTCTGAGAACAGATTCGATTGGAAAAAAGTACTGTGAATTTAAAGTTTGATCCACTATTCGTATGAAGTTAAGAGTTTAGCTGCAAATTGGGCTCTAATTAACTGTTGTATTATTGAAAATTTGAATTGTCTGTAAAAATGGGAACGGAACAGAATAGAGTGGAACGAAGCTCCAGAGCGAGTGAATTTAGATAGTTTCTTTTAGAGTGAAGAACAATTGAAATTAATGCACTATTAACCTCGGTTTTGAATTTGGGAGCATAACAGAATGAGATAATCGTTTCGTCCTTAAGCGTTGGTTTGTTTTTGTTATCAATCTACTCGGACAGTTTGAAATATAAAAGTGATAATTGGCAACGTTGCAACAACAATAACTTTGTCAACACAATAAGATTTATTGTATTTACCCCAAAAAAATACCTTTGTATTGTGAACAGTGTGATGAAATTAGTCAGAAATTAACCCCTCCAGCCCGCTGGCCCGTCTCGCTTACCAGTCGAGTCCTGAGTAATCGCTATCGATGGTGTAAAGTAATCATTGTACTGTATATTCGGCGAACCTTGTTTAATTTTTATTGTACATAAATAACAACAAATTTAATAAGCTTTTAACGATTTATACTTTCTTCATAATTCATTTATTTTCTTACCTCCGTATTATTTTTTTCTTTCTTTTTTTTTTTTTGGTTACTCTTAATATTTTCTATATAATTTATTCGATAATTTCGTATAATTTATCTAGTTGTTGTGATAAAACGAAGATATTTTGCAGAGTTGGTTTTTAGAATGAAGTTGTTGTTGTTTTTTTTTCTAATGGTCAATTAATTTCGGTCTAACAAGAAAAGTTTGGAGAAAACATACGAAATGATTTTTTTTTTTTTATTAAACAAGGTATATCGGTAGAATTAGAAAATCATAAATGAAAATTTATTATATCGTAATCGTGTAAATAGGTACATATTTGTCCCTTATACGCTACCTACTTTCCCCCCTCCCTCTCGTGTCACACTTCACTTTTTTTTTCAAATATTTATATTTCGGAATAGGCGTTCCTTGTTTATTGTGTTATCATAAGTGTTCATTTTTGTGACTGGAAATGCCAAGGTTGAGGAATGAAACGCCTTTTTTTTTTTGTTGTTTCGGGTGTACTGTGTTGGGGAAATGATGTTGATGCTGAGTTACTATTACTACTACTACTATTATATGTGTAATGTGTATTGTGATGATGGTCTTCTGTAAAATATTGAAGAGCTCGTTTAAAGTACTGGGAGACTTTAATCGTCTAACAAAGCCTTTTGGAAATTGATATAATATGCATATAAATAAATGAATAAATAATATAAATTATGTATAGTTAATTGTATAGACGTTTTTCTTTCTATCACGGCAGGAAGTGCTTCTACGAAGTTTATTTACCAAGGATTAATATTAATAATTGATTTACAGTTTTATGATAATTTTAACACGTTGATTATTCTTTTATTGAACCTCCCTCCCTTTCTGTCCCGATCTACCCTTATTGTCCTCGAATCCTTTCTTATTTATATCCCCATTTTCCCTCGGGCCCCCCATTTGAGTTTAATAGTAAGTAAATACAACTATAAAAATACGGATAGTTCGGATTACTTTTAAAAGATAATGTAAATAAATTTTATAGTATTACGTATTGTTTCATTCGAAGTGGTATTAATTTAGAATACGGTTCGGTTTTTACTCCTGAAAATGAAGAAATGAAGAGAGAAGCGTTGTTTCGATTATTTCGAGTATTATTCGAATGTTGAAGAGGAGTAAAATCGAACGTTCGGCTCAGTTGTTGTGGATGATGGTAGAGCATTCTTGATCTATTCGTCGATGGTCCTTGACAGTTTTTGATTAGTTGCTGAAGTGATGAAACTGCGCAGACATAGGGCTTTGAGATGAATTTCTGTAAGGAGAACTGTCGCCATGGATCGTTTCTAGATCCTTTCAACGTGCTCGTTCGTATTCTAAAAAGTTTGTATCGTTGAAGTTTTACGGTTTAAAAATACGTAGGAGTATTCGTATCTCGTTTGTTAAATTGAAAAATTATAATCTAATCAAGCTATTGGGTAATTATACCTTTTCGTGATACGATTAGTCAAACAGATTAGCTAATGTAAGTCTTGACCTCTCGACAACGTATTACGTATATCAATATTCTGAGTATTACGTGAGGTGCTATTTTAATACCATCAAAGGAAGTAATTACAATCGTTGATACTTTTCCTTTCTTCCAAATAAGTTTTTAATTAAGAGGACAGTATTGATCACGAATAGAAAACCAATGAGAATGAATAACGAGGATTTTTCGTACTCTAAAGATGTCCGTTCGTTGATTTCGTATTTACTTTTGAGGTGATCAGGATCACGGTTGGTCGAATATTTTATCTGCCAACATTTCGTTAAAATTTAATTCATATCGTATTCGTAATAGATAAAATTAAGTATTTGTAAATTGAAAACCATTTGGCCTGGTATGCGACCATACATACGAAGGTATAAATTTCAATCTATAGTTGTGTACCTTTGTAAAGTGAAATAGTGCGATACTCGTGTAGCGAACGAGTTGTTTTTTAAATTGAAAATATGAGCAGATGGAGTAGAATTGGTCAATGGATGGAGGCGAATTTGATGACTGGAATGACACCTTCGACGATAAAGAAAAATCCAGCGGTGAGTAGTCGACGTTGCTAATTTATCGATGTTTAGTCTTCGATGTGGTTTCTTTGTTTTGTTAAATACGTTTACAAGTTGAAGTAATTTTATGGATTCAGCTGTGGCCGATGTATGGCATAATGGGCGTCGGAGTACTGTGGTGTTTTACCTTCAGTACTCGTACTTTCTTTTTTAATCCTGATGGTTTGAATCCAATCACTGGTAAACATAATTGGGAACGTTATCGTGATGGAAGAGAATTCAAGGTTAGAGTGAACGAAATGATATTTGCGTTGGTTAAAGTCAACGCGTTGAGTTGATAATCTCATCGAGTGAAAACTGTTTGCATTTTGTACAGCTGATCAGCTTTAGTAAACAGATCATCCCTTGTCAAGCGCCGGAGTATAGAATGCCTGGTGATCCCGATGATGATTCGTACGCAATAACCAAAATTGGTAGCTGAGTATAATCGTTCTGGTGTTGTAATGAACGTTTATTGAACAGATTGAACTACAATTTCGTTGCAATCTGTGCATTATTTTGTTTTGAAGTAATATTTATTATTTGTTTACCTATGTATGAGTAAATACTGCTGTAATGCTCACGATCCGTTAGTATTTTATATTTTGTTTCATTACTTATTTTTGTTCACTTCTGGTCTTGAACAAAAGATGACATAAATTTAAATGATCAACTGTGGTAATTAATACAAATATTTCGAAAATTGCTGTTTTTGATAACTAAAATAATAAAAACATTACTTTTACAACACCCTCACTTCGATTCTAGGCTAGACTTGATTTAGTTGTGAAGTTGTAGTAGATCCCCACCTGTGTTGTTTTATTGTTGAATTCAGCTTTCTGATTGGTTGATTTTAACTAATATGTTTGGCAACGCTGTGTATTCTGGTTACGTTGCTCTGAAAAAAGGAAAATGTCTGGATCGTCGGCGTCTTTAAATTTTGACGTTAAGCTCGTTAATTTCGAGTGTACGAATTTTTCGTAAATTAATCAAAACTGTACGTGAATTCTTGTAAAAATATCGTTTCAAATGGAATAATGGAATATTTGTGCATATTATTCTTATATCGCCATTGAAATTCTTCGTGTGAATCTAATGATTCGGATAATTTCCCTAATGAAACGATTACAGTTTTGTTGTCGGCATCGTCGTATTTGAAATATGAAATGAAATGTATTCTTTGGAAGCTCTGGTAATGTAAGTAGTACTTTACTTATTGATAATTTTATTACGAGAAATCAATCATTTTAATATGTTTGTTTTATAATGATGCAACATTCACTTTGGTATTCATGTAAACGCATTATTTTATGAAGCTATTTCAGAAAAAAAGTAGTCGATCGTTTCCAGGCTGTTTACGTATTCAAGAATTATGTTAAAGTTATTCTGTACATTTGGTTTGTATTAGGTGTAAGAATAAAACATGAGATATTTGATCGATATTCAAACAATCATGCGTCCATCTTATGGGAATACGTATTTCTTCCTATCTGTATTTTGATCGCATATACTTGGATGTTTTACCTCCGGTGAGTTTTCTTTCGCCATTCTGATTGAAATGATATCCATGCACGTACTACGTAGCTACTAACTAGATGCCTATTCGTGTATTTTAAATGCAGTTGAAAGTGACCACTTTGATATTTGTAGCTTATTCGTGTTATGAAAATTTTCTTCTAACGGTTGCAAGACAAAGAATGTAGATTCACTGTTTCACAATATTATCGTTCGGGAAGATGATCGAGGATAATTTGGTGCCATGAAGTATGCTTTTTGGATGAACACGGTCGACGTATATGATATTGTATTGGTGATATTGTTCAAACCATAAGTTTAAACGAAACGCCAGAACAAGTCTTCAGAGAATCAGCAGATCGGTTTTTTCTGTTGAAAAGATGAAATGGCACATATACTCGTAGAAATGAGTGTTGAATCAAGATAAATTTGGCGGACAGTCAATGCAGAAAACTGATGAAAAATCACATAAAACTGTAGAAAACTACGTAGAAATTGACTTGACGTGAAAAAAAAATCGTTAAAAAGTCATCGAAAATTGATCAAAAATCACCAAAAACAATGAAAAACACGTATAAATGGACCATTAATATGAAAAACATTTGGGTAAAAATTTGATGAAAATGGGTAAAGAATGAGAGAAGTTTATCGAAAATTTCGAAAAAATGTTGAAACCCAAATGCAAATTGGCACGAAATATGATAAAAATTGTTGAAAATCGTCGAAAATAGGGTAAAAAATGCGAAGAAATTAGGAAAATTGATGAAAAATCACGAATAATTTTGCATTTTTAACATATTTTTGTCAATATTTTACGCAATTTTCGAAGATTTTTGATCAATTTTTATATATTTTTCATCATTTTTTTCATGATTTTAGGTCGAGTTTCGGAATTTTTAACCCATTTTTGTGAAATTTTTACTCAAAAAAAGTGACGGAAATACAAAAGAAAACAGAAAATTGATCAAAAGTACCGAATAATTCTTTATTTTTAACGCATTTTTGTCTGAAAAAATGTGGAATTTCATCTAAAATATGAAAAGAAATTTGAAAGTTATCGTAAATCTATCAAAAATTACGAAAAATGTTGAAAAACAATGAAAATTGACCCGAAAATATGAAAAAAATCTCAAAAAAAACGTTGAGAAAATTGGAAAAATTCAGAAATTGATATAAAATCAAAAAAAAAAAACGTTGAAAAACAACTGAAAATTGAACTAAAATATGAAAAAAATCGTTAAAACTTGAGGAAAATAAACCAAAAATTACAAAAAACTGCACTTTCAATACAATTTTGTCAATTTTTTACATAATTTTCAATGATTTTTGGTCAGTTTTACACATTTCTACTTTTTCTTGTCACATTTTTACACAATTTTCAATGATTTACGACCAATAGTCGTTAATTTTCAACGATATTTTTCATATATCAGCTCATTTTTCACACATTTTACATTTTTTTGGTAATTTTAGGTGAATTTTTTCATTTTTTAACCACTTTTGTCAAATTTTTACACAAATTTCAATGTTTTTTCAATGATTTTTTTCATATTCTTGGTCGATTTTCACTTGTTTTTCAACATTTTTTGTGATTTTTTTCATGTATTTTCAATGACATTTAGTAATTTTTTTCATACTTTTGAGGTCAATTTTCACCTGTTTTTCAACATTTTTCGTAATTTTTAATTGTTTTTCGACGACTTTTTACATTTTATTTCATATTTTAGGTCAACTACCACATCATTTTCTTCACATTTTTAAGTCCATTTCCATTATTTTCCGCACTTTTCACACATTTTTGTCAAATTTTTACCCAATTTTCAATGATTTCAAAAAATTTTTCTCAATTTTGCTCATTTTTGTTTAATTTTCATTCATTTTTTCAGCTCGATTGCGAAATTTGCGATTAATTTTGCTCATTTTAAACCCACATTTCCTAAATGTCTACCCAATTTTCAATGATTATAATAACAATTTTTTTTTCATAATTCAACTCCAATTTTCAGCTACTTTTTAACATTTTTTCATGATTTTTGCAATAATATTAAAAAATATGGGAAAATTGAGTAGAAAATGAAAAAAAAAAAAATTTTAAAAATCACTGAAAACGGATTAAAATCTACGAAAAAGTAAAACAAAAACAACTGAATGTTGACTAAAAGTATGAAAAAAAACGCAAAGAAATATTGAAGTTTTGCATAAAAATGTAACAAACATCGATGAAAATTGCAGAAAATTGTTCCAAAACACGAAAAAATGTTGAAATATACGTGAAAAATGAAATAAAATATGAAAAAACTCTTTTAAAATCAACGAAAATTGGTCCAAAATCGCAAAAAATTTTAAAAAATGAGGGGAAATTGTACGGAAATTTTCAATGATTCTCAACAAATTTTCTCAAAGAATTACGTACAGCTATGATGGTCTTTTGTGTAGGTTTATAAATTTTATAGCCTCAGAAATTTCAACAATAGAGCATTTTTGAACAATACCTAAGCATGTCAAGTGGTGGTTTTTGATTCAAGGGTTATCAGTTTGCATTAGCACGGCAGGTGTAAATTTTATGGTGGGATAGGCGAGGTAAAATTTGAATAATAGAGTAAATTCTGAATAATGGTGTGGCAGGTGGTGATAGTTTTGAATTTGTATACCTGCAGGTCCGGAGTAGCATCAAATGAAAGTAATCCCTGCTTGTGAAATTTAATTTGAATAGGATGAGTTGCTGAGTATTGTGATTTGTACTTCTAATTTCGGATTAAATTTTGCAATTAAGGTATTCAATTTGAATAGTGTAAATTACTAGGTTTTATAATTAGAATTTTTCCTTTTGAAACAAATTTTTTGTAAAGCACAATCTCGTTAAGTAAATTTTGTAATTTGAGGTTGATTTTTTTAAAGTATGCCATGTGGAAGACGAAACTTTTTTTCATGCTACGTATGACTGATATTCGTTTTGTATGGGATCAACTATTAGGCTCCGTAATTCAAATTTTTAATTTTTTACCGATTTTTTTTTTTGAGTATGGGATAGAAATAATCCAGTTGAAACTGGAACTTTTGTACGTTTATAAAATAAACAATAATTCTGAAATCGCGAATCAACTTTTGAATGGGTGTTACTGGGTTTTGTGATTTAAATTTTTGATTTGATACTGAATTTTTTTGAGCATGCAATTGAAGTAATTTCAGTTTATAGTTGAATTTAGCAATTAAATTACATTGATGAAATAATTTAACTTTGGTTTCGCGAATTGATTTACATATTCATTTCGAATGGGACAAATTACCAGGGTTTGCAATTTGAATTTTCAAACGAAATTTCTTACTTAATTTTGTTATTTTACTGGAATTGAGAAACAATAACTAATATAGATTAATTTTTAGAATGATCTAGTTTCTTGCAGTTCCTAGAAAGTTGGAAATTTTTAAAAACCACCTCACATTTCAAGAAAAAAAGTTCAGATCCAAGTAATTTTACATTTTCAAGTTGCAAAAAATGTAAAAATCGTTTAAATTTAAAATATAATTTTTACAATTCAGAATTTGTGAAAAATCGAAAAAAAAATCATTTAAAATACCATTATACGACTGAAAAAACATAAAAAATTATCGAATATCGATATTCAGTAAAAAATATCGATACCTGGGAGTATCAAAAGGAAATTACATTTGTCCCAGTCGTGATGGGATGGGATGGGATGGGATTGGGATTTGGGATTACCATTTTTCTGCTGTCAGTATGGTACTGGTACTGGTATTTGGTATCGGGAATTTGATCCGGGTGGTATGGTACTGGTACTTGGGTATTGGGTTTTTTAACCGGTTGGTCTGATACTGGTACTTTGTATTGGAAATTTGACTGGAGTGGTATGGTACTAGTACCTACTTGGTATTGGGAATTTGAACTGGACTGTACTGCACTAATGTTTGGTATTGGGATTTTGAATCTGGGAGTATGGTACTGGTACGTAGTATTGGAAATTTGAACTGGATGGTATGGTATTGGTATTGGCATTTCCCCAAAAATTCCAAAATTTTGTAGGATTTGGTACTGGGAATGGGATTGATACTCAAACCTGATTGAAAGGAAACAGAAAAGAGAAAAAGGAGGGAGACGAAAAAAAAGAATCTGCAGGAGTATAAATATATACAAACTTAAATAAATATGAGAATAATAAAAAAAAACGGACTCACACTATGCAGCTAATGTAAGCAGTAGCTTTTATATTTGTTTTATTCTCAATAAATTTCCAACTTCCTAGCTTAATTTGGAGGAGAGTTATGCTAGGAACAAACTCCAAGCATAATAAAAAGTAACCAAAAAAGTATATTTTCCAGGGGGTGGGGGGGGGGGTGCGATAAGCTGAAAAATTGAAAGACCACAAAAAGACACATCTATGGCCTCTACTAAGTCTACATAACAAATTTCAACTTCCTTACTCAATTTGAAATGGATTTAGGGAAGGAACAACTATTTGTCAAGTTCATAACAGAGAAAAGCCATCGTATCTTGCCTCCTAGGTAACCTACGAGGCTAATTTTTAGATATGTTATGCAATTGTGGATTGCCTATCAGTTGGCTCAAAATGGAAAAATTTTTACAATTTTAGCCTCCCAGCAACTTCCCAAATTTCGGCACAACTGAATTTTGAACAGAGGTGTGGTTCATAATGCATGTGGAAGGTGCATATATATAGCATCAAAATATGATGCTATATGAAGCGAAGGTAAGAGTACCTTGTTCAACCAAGGCCGAATCTGGAATGAGATGAGTTCTGCTCTGGCAGCCTGGGGTTATTGATGAATGGGAAGAGTCAGTCCCACTACATCCTTCTCCCACCAACCAAACCAGTGTTAAAAGTCATGCGTTCCAAAATAGAAAAATAATAGGGTAATAAAAAGGCCATAAAAGTCAGCCTTTGATGAGGGCCCAAAAATAGGCTGCAAAGCCCCAAAAAAAATTACTACACCTGCTTGCCTCACCGAGGAATTCCAGACACATGGTCATCCCCTCTCCAGAGTATCAAATGACATGTCAATGAATGAATTGAAGCCTATTTCCCAAATTTGATCGATTTTGGTGAGGAACAAGCTAAGCAAATGGCTGTAATGATCTTCTAAGATCTGAAAATGGATTTTGTTTATATTTCCCCCTTCATCTGCTTTTTGCCATAGATTTACAGTAATAGCCAGATTTACATTGACAATAGGATATAGAAAATCAAACATGAATTTTTTGTTGCTTGTGTAGTTAATTCATTGCACTTGTTCACTCCCACATGAAAACTTCAAAAGAGTTCTTTGAAACATCAAAAATGAATAATTACATATTCATTGCTTGGTGAAATTTGTATTTGTAGGTAGTACAAGTCTGTAAACTTGAAATTGAAATAATATAATTGATATATACGTAATGTATATAATAGTATACCAACAATATCATATCGTTTCAAATTTCATTCCTTGTTCCTCTTTGCTTATAGCTTTGTAAGTTGGAGGTTTTATTTGTAAATAGGTATGTATATCCATTTTTCTTTTTTTAAGGTTCCATCTGTCAATTTAATAAAAAATACAGTGTACAGATTTCACTTTTAGCATCTTCTACGCTTGAAAATATGCTGTACCTGAAATTTATTGTCGATAAAAAAAAAAGGGGAGATGGACTCTAAAAAAAGAGCTTGCAACAGACTTGGACTCGTCCAAAGACTTTGAGTTTTTCGTGTGAACGACTCGCAACATTACGACTCAGAGTTTCAATTTTGTAGGACCAAGGCTTGAGAGCAGAATGCAAAGAATGGAACTAAACGAAGAGAAGAAAACGATTCGATAAAGAGAGTAACGGATGGGAATGAAACACTCTTCTCTTGACTCTTGAGAAGGAACAATAAACTTGTGGAACAGAACAAATGTTAAACAAAAGAAGTGTGAACAACTCAACTGGGAAAAACTCAAAAAAAGTTTGGTAAATTCAACGCTGGATCTGCAATTCAAAGGCATAATTTAGTAGAAAGGTGAATTTCCTGAATTTATTGCTTTGAGTGACTATAAGCTGCAAATTGGAGTTTAATTAATTACTGTATCATTGAAAATTTGAATTATTTGTAAAGATAGGAACAGAGCAGAACGGAATCCTTGAAATAGTTGGAGGGAGCAGATCGTAGAGAGCAAATCTAATTATTTCCAACAAGGAGAAGAACGATTAAGATGGATACATCAATACTTTTTCAAAATTTGGGAGCGGAATGGAACAAAATAATCGTTTTGGCCTCAAGCCTTGCCTAGGACTTGAGCGTTAAGATTGGAATTGCAGTTTTCACTTTTCAGAGATTGTGATCAACACTGGTTTGACTCATATATTGTGATTTTTTCAAATCAGAGAGTACAAAATGACGAAATAACTTGAACATTGTTTTATCATTTTTTTATATTACTAGAATTTTATAAATTTGTGTAAAAATTGCGGAAGTGTTGAGTGGAGAAACTTACCAGTAAATTACCGAGAATTTATATGGAAATACACATTCGTTGGGAAGTTGCATTACATCTTTATTGGATGAACACCAGCCAAACGACAAACGATCGAATTTCACAAATTCACTCTTTTTCTGGCAAACAAGGATTTTTATATCACGAATGTCAATTTTTCGCACTCGTTATTATTGGCGAAGAAAGATATTACCATCGTCGACCATTTTTCCAGATGATAATTATATAAAATTGTGAAATTTGAATTTTCCAACTTTATTCGGGTAACCTGAATGACGTCACGTCAGGTGCAGCATTCAAAAATGAATTCATCCAGTTACCTTTCAAGTATCATTACTACTCGCCAAGTTATGAATGTGAAGATTTTTTGCTGTTGAAATTTCAGTATATTTTCATTGTTTTTATTCGCGTTTTGGGAAAATTTTAGTACGAAATTCTCAATAGTTTTGTATCGTTCGATTTGACTAACATTTCCGTGTTAATACTTGATTCGGAATTATCGAATAGATCGTAATAACCACCGTGTTTTGTTGATTTATTAGGTAACGCCATTTATTCGAGTACATCGATAGCATGCGTTGAAAAATCCGTTTCGAAAGGTCGAATACATGCTGGTAATTAAATTATTATGTGCCAAAAAGAGGAAATAGTCGACGGCCTGTGTTATGGCAGAAGATTCACGACCTTGCAGTCAACTCAAGCAGTATGATTATTTGTTGAAGTTTTTACTCGTCGGTGATAGCGATGTTGGTAAACAAGAAATATTAAGCGGATTAGAAGACGGTTCTTCGGAATCACCGTTTTGTGGGGGATATGGTAAGTCGAATACGTAGAATAAAATTGTTGTTTGCTTACTTTAACATGCTGAAATGAGTTTGTAAATTTTGGGTTGTTATTGTGTAGCGTACAAAATCACCACTATTCTATTGGATGGTAAACGAGTGAAATTGCAATTATGGGATACGTCGGGACAAGGTAGATTTTGTACGATAATCAGATCGTATTCGAGAGGAGCTCAAGGTGTTTTGATCGTGTACGATATTTCCAATAAATGGTCGTTCGATGGAGTTGATCGATGGTTGAAAGAAGTCGAAGATGTAAGTAGTAGTAGTAGTAGTTGTTACGTGTTTATGACGTCGACATTTTCGTGCATTATCAGTCGATTAATGTGTTACTATGTATTGATAGCATGCTCCCGGAGTACCGAAAGTATTGATCGGAAATAGATTACATCTGGAGTTCAATCGTCAAGTTAGTACCAGAGATGCGGAAATGTACGCTATTAAAAACCAAATGGCGTTTTTCGAAGTCAGTTCGTTGGTTAATTTCAACATACGTGAAAGTTTCTGCGAATTGTCGCGTAGAGCTTTGCACAGAAACGGAATGGAACGACTGTTGAAGTCTAATCGTGGTAAGGTACCCCCTACGGAGTGTTTTCGTTTTGGTATTTTTAATTCGTAATCAATATCACGGTTTTCGGTTTCAGTGCTCAGTTTACAAGAACTATGCTGTAAGACGATAGTTTCCAGGACGACAGTTTACGGTATAGATCAACTACCGTTACCGGAATTAATCAAATGCCATCTGAAATCCTACGCTCTTACCAGTTTGTCGCCGTTGCCAACCACCTTGTCGCGTAATACCAATAGCAAGAAACATACGAAACACTGTTCCAGTGGCCAATTACGTGTATCTCATCATCCATCTTCACCGCAAAGTTTACCCTCGGAAACGAATTGCGGCGGAAGAAACTCTTGTCGAATATCTTGATCGAAGTATATTCGAGAGTTAATTTTAAACGATTTTTTTTTCTTTGTATAATTTTGAGACGATTGTGATTTTTACAACGTTGCCGAAGTATAACGAGGCAACGGCAAACTTTGATAGAGCAATTTGAATATCGAAAATGTGTTCTGTACCTTTTTTGTCTGATTCGATCTCATGTACTTTTTTTTTTTTTTTTTTTTTTTTTTTCTCCTCGTCATAGAATCAGCGTTA
>FIZR01018566.1:0-13546 GCA_900060175.1 Ferrisia virgata
GTGAACAATAATTTAATTTTAAGTTAGTTAACGAATGACTAAATTTTAGGTTGTTTGTTACTTAGTGAGAGGGGAATATGTTTCCTAAAGGGAGAGGAAGGGGACGAAATGGCCCAATCGTATATTGAGGGGATACATGGGGGGGGGTATAAATCTATGAGTGAATTGGGTGAACAATAATTTAATTTTAAGTTAGTTAACGAATGACTAAATTTTAGGTTGTTTGTTACTTAGTGAGAGGGGAATATGTTTCCTAAAGGGAGAGGAAGGGGACGAAATGGCCCAATCGTATATTGAGGGGATACATGGGGGGGGGTATAAATCTATGAGTGAATTGGGTGAACAATAATTTAATTTTAAGTTAGTTAACGAATGACTAAATTTTAGGTTGTTAGTTACTTGGTGAGAGGGGAATAAGTTTCCTAAAGGGAGAGGAAATGGCCCATACCACTATGAGTCAGTTCCGAGTCATTTGGTCGATTCCCGAGTTGGTTTCGTTGATGCATTGATGTAGTTGCTCATGATTCTCAAATTATTATTACCCACCGTCGGATTACTCCGCCCGCCCATCTTTCCTTCTGGGATTTATAAGAACTCCAGGATAGCTACTCGGACTGACACAGACATTCCTTCACACTGGCAATCACTTACATACATTCATACTACTGGGGACTTCATGAACCATCTTGGGTCCTGGGGAGGTTGGCAGGAAAATAAAAGCTCAGAAGGGAGGAGATAACGAAAGTGGCCCATATTCTTGAAAGACCGTGCCAAACCCAGTCTACAGGAGAGAGAGAGAAGTTAGATTATGGGGGAGGAAGAATAACACAGAAGATGGATAAGGTATATGCATCGAAGTATAATATGTATTTTTTCGGGATTTTTGGATTATCACAGGTGACATAGTTAACAAAACTGTAGAAAAATCCTCTTATCTAACTACTTGTAAATTACCTTACATAATTTTTAATTGGTGTTTATGCTGAATAAAATTGCAAATTGCATAATCAACATTTAAGTGAGAAAATAAAAATAAACAGCAATTCTTCAATTTTTCATGATCGTTATTAAAAAATCTAGAGAACGAGACTATAAGCAGTTTAATCCACTGGGCCCATGGTATATAATTTACTAATTTATTTTCCTCTCAACAAGAGCATGAAAATCCGAAAAATGGCAAAAAAAGATTTTTTCCGCCGATAATAAGATAGCTTCAATCAGTTAGATGAGTTATAAATTTTCGAATAAATCTAAAAACAACCCCTCTTTTTCCGACATCTTTAATTTTCAATAAAAGTGAATTTTTATCCAACTTTTTTTTATTCATTTTCAAACGATCTCTGCCCAATGTCCATCCAAATTGAGTCGAGAAACAATTCGATCCCCATAAAATCATTTAAGAAAAAAAATGATAATAATAATCGAATAAAATTTCATAAAAATGCAACACAGCTGAGCCAAAAAAAAAAAAAAAATGAGACTGGAAAACGGCCGGCGATGCTCTTTTTTTTTCACAAATGCTATTCGATCGAAAAAAAAAAACAATTCTAAACATTTTGCGATGTGTGCTACTAAAGGCGCGTCGAACTCGAGTACAGCCATTAAAAAAAGTTTATAGAGCAATAAAAATAGGAGAAAAAGCTCGGCAGCGAAACTTTGTCGAAGATTTATTTTCGGTTTAATACGAAAGGACCAAGTTTAAAGTCTAATGTTATCGTTCACCGAGAAGAATATACAGTAAAAAGGGACCGCTAGCATCAAATCTTAGGGGATTTCATTAAATGATATGCGCGCTTGTTGTCCACCACGTAACAGGATAAACGACAAAGGACAAAAGGTACCAGGTCCTTTTGGCCATTCAATGCATAACCAGCTATGTTTACCGTCGTTTGCGTATTCAAAATAAACTGCTAAACGATTTCGTCGAATCCTTTTAAAAATCCTACCGGTAAGTTTGGCGCGTCGGCCGATGTCCTATCGGATGAAATGTTTATCTTTCGGAATGAATAATAATGTCCGATAATGACGCTCGCGTGCGCTCTCTATCACTCTCTTGGTCTTCCTCCATCTTTGCGTACTTCCACGTAAGCGTGCTTTCCTCAACTTTCTCCCTCGACTTTTCCTCGTACGATTTCAAGTCTACGTATGTACATCGCATATACCTACCCGTGGCTTTTATACCATATTCAGTAATCCCAACCTTCGTATGTATTTCCCTGATGATCGTCCACTTGTGAAAAAATCGAATAAATTTATATTTTAGCCCAACATTTTGGATATTTTTTATTTCACTTACGGATGCCGTTTTTTTTTTTTTTTTCATCGTCCTCCTCTTGCAAAGAAAATCACCAAAAGTTTACTAAATTGAAAAGGAAAAGAAAATCTATATTTCAATCGAACGAAGAAAAAAATACACATTACGAACTTATCAGACAGATGAAGAAGAAAGAGTGAGTAGAATATTAGACCATTAATATATTCGGGTAGGATATATTTGATGATGGAGGGGCTGGCAGGGGAAGAGATAATTTTTAACTATGGTAATTTTGAACGACAATTTTGTATGTAAAAAGGACTAAAGATTGGTGCCTAAAAAAGAAAAGAGAGAAAAAAAAAATAAATAGTGGTATCTCATGCCACACTTCTTAGCTCAAGTTGGAAAGAAGGTTGGGGAGAAACAGCTTGTTTTCAAGGTCATAATTTTAAAAGTCAAAAGCCCCCATATAACCCCATATTTTTTCTTAATTCCATATACCGTTTTTTCCCACTTATTCTGTAAATTTCGTATCCATAAGTGATAGGTATCATAAAATTATATTCAATAAAATTTCAAATTGAAGTAGCAAACATATTTTTTCACTTTTCAATTTGTGGAAAGTACCAACCTACGGGGAAATAAAATTCAAAAAATTCCGTTTGAACAAAGGTTTCATTTTTAAAAATTTTTTGAAAACTCAAACAGTAAATTCTCCAGAAGTTGTCTTCTATCCTCATAGAAACAAGGAATAAATTTAATACAATGAAAGAATTATCTAATATTTAAAAGGGGATCCCTCTAACTTACCTTCGCCGCAATGTTGAAATTTTTCAATATTTTATATTTCGTACAATAAGTACTTCATTCTAATTACTTACAGTGGGGTAAGATGACCGCCTAGGTGAATAGAAAATGTAGGATTGTATGTAAAGCATAAATTTCCTTCGTAGTTTTTTCAACAAATCGTGAAAAAAACCTTTGAAAATAAAGGTAGTGGTGAAAACATGCAGTTGATAATCGTATCCTAGAGATGTATGCATATTCTTTAGAGATATGCACATACTTCAAGGGGATGTAGATATATACGCATACTTTTTATGGGAGAATGGAGTCTAGAGATACATGCATATCTCAAGGAGATCTAGAGATATATGCATACCTTTAAAGGATCTGAATATATACGCTCACCTATAGGGGATCTGGATATATGTACATACCTCTAGGGGATCTAGAGATCTACACGTACCTCTAGAGGATCTATAAAATGGGTATATCTATAGGAAATCTAGAGATACGCATTTCTACACGATCTAGAGGTATAACATATCTCGAGGAATTATACTCATATGTTTTCTGAGAAGGTGAAGCTGAACAAAATTTGATGACCATCTGTTGATATTAAGCCCTCTAGTTAGAATTTTTTATTAAAGGTATTCAAAGCACGCAATTAAAATCATCCTAATCTGTTAACTGAAACAGTTTTCCAAGAATTTCGTTTCATTTATCTACAAATTCCTATTTTTCTCTTGATTGGTTTAAAAATTAACATTTTTTTCGCCACTAGTTTTATTCTAGATCATCCTCTTTTTCATACCTTCAGTTTGTTTAAGACTGAAATGAAAAAAAAAAGCATCGCAGCGATGTTTTTTCTGCCTGATTTTCGAGAGATATTATAATTAGAAGAATTGAAAAAAATGCGATACTCTTTTCCTGTTCAATTGTAAGGGTAGAAAGGATTCAATGGTACTGAAATGTCGAAACCCCCAAAAGACACATCTAGGGGCCTACTGACTGTACATACCCAACTTCAACGTCCTAGATCAGTTTGGAGGGGAGTTATGCGAGGAAAAAACTCAAAAAATAAGAAATAACCATCAAAAACTACATATTTGGGGTGTGAAAGGATGAAATTGAGCAGAAAAGTAAAGACCCCAAAAAGGCACATCTGGGGTTCTTTCTTAATGTACATACCAAATTTCAATGTTCTAGCTTAATTTGGTGGGAAGATAAGAGAGGAACACCTCTTTTTCAAAGTCAAATAGGGGAAAACTTCCTGATATCTCTACTACTAATTGACCTAAGAGGTTGATTTATGGATATGTTATGCAGCATTAGATTTTCTATCAATTAGTTCAAAAAGGACGAATTTTTGCATTTTTAGACCCTTAGTACCCCTTCCCCAAATTGGGACATGACTGAATTTTGATCCAAGGTCATCCCCACTCATATTAATCTTATTCGCCATCAAACTAAGCCGATTGGCCAAATTTGAGCAATCGTACAGAGTAAATGATTTTAATGTTAGGGGAGGGGGGAGAAGATATAATAAAAAAAATCCAACATGGCCAAAAATGGCCGTAATGGTCTTCTAGGACCCTAAAACGGATTTAGTGGATATGCCCCCTTATTCGCAGTAGGTCGATAGACTGTAATAGTCTGGTTTTCATTGATATGGCATAAAAAATCAGTCTAAAAAATTGAAAAATAACAAAAACCCCTCAAAAAAACTTTTTTTTTCTAACCGGTGAAGGGATGCAATAGAGTTGAAAAGTTGGAAATTCCAAAACGCACATCTAGATCTCTCGCTAAATGTGCATGCCGAGTTTCAACTCTCTGGTTTAACTTGGAGGGGAGTTATGCTATAAACAGTCATTTTTCAAGGTCAAAAAAAAGGCTATCTTCAAACCTGTAGGTACCCCAAATTGTGGCAGGATGCTGATTTTTGTATACCACAAGTTTTTGATTCTCTATTGATTGGTTCAAGAACGAACAATTTTTGCAATTTTTGCTCCTCAGCGCCCCTCCCCCCGCCTTACATTGAACGTATTTGAATTTCGACCCAAGGTCATCCCTACTCATTTATATCTAATCCTTCACCAATTCATGCCTATTGGCCGATCGAATCATGTAAATAATTTCAATCTTCAGGAGGAAAAAAATGAAAAAAATATATACCAAGGCCAGAAATTGTCGCAATGGTATTTCTGGACGAATTTTGTTGAATATTTTCTCCCCCTTCCCCTCTCATCGACCGTAGGTTAATGATCTGTGGTAGGCTGATTTTCATTGGCAATAAGACACAGAAAATCGGGTTAAAAATCATTTTCGTATTTAAAATACTTCTGGGTCATAAAATGCATTTCATGCTGGTTTGCTGGATTGCTGGTTTCTCTCCCCGCCGCTATCATAGATTGATGAGATGATATAGTTATGTAATTTTCAGGAAAGGAAATTGGACTGAAAAAAAAATGAAAAATATTCGTTCTGTGGAAACGGATGGCTGGAGATCTCAATCGGTATGGGAAAATATTTTAATTACCTGTACGAATATAGAATTTAGAATTTTTTTTTTCTCAAGGGTCATTGGCGACAGTGGTACATGAAAAGGAAACGTTATATTGTTCATAAAGTCGATACATAAGATCAACGCGGTCGTCAATTAAATATTGCGCATTTGATTTAATATAACGCAAACGCGACCATATTGGATATCCTGCCACCTGTGTGACCGATACACGTAGAGGCGCTTTTTCACCATATACGATGACCTTTTTGGTCCAAGTTGTGTAAAACACACCTGCTTTTTATCGAGTGTACGGCTTCGACGTGTAATTCGGTGTACACTCGAAGATAGTATCGGTTGCCTTATTGCCATAGTATCTACGAGTACGAGTACGAGTATATAGAAGGTAGAAAGGAAATAAGTTACAAGTACAAGCGAACCGAAAAACTAACCACATCCTTTATGCGACAGCTTAGTACTTTAATTTAATTTACCTACCATCTATCTACGGAGTGATTATTAAATAAGCGATTTTGAAATATTTATCGCTAATCTGTAGGCCTATTTTTTTTTCTTGCAATAAATGAGTTGGTATGTTGTTTGGTTCTATTTTATTTATCATTTGATAATTTACGTAGATATAAGTTAAGTAGGGTAGTGCTTATGCTATAAGTTCCAGGTACCTACCAGTAGTTGAGTGTGCTGTTTTTTTTTTCTTTTTCAATCTCTTAGTATGAGTTGTAATTTGAACAGGCGCCAATTTATGCATGAGTGAGTAGGTAGATTTAGCACTTGAAATGGGTTTTTCCTTATCAACGAATTATTTTCTTTTTCACTTCCATTCTATTTGCGGTGTACAACATTATCGCGTCATTTTCGCGTGCCATTGTGATAATGGATGATACTCGAGAAAATGTGATTCCTTTATACAATTCAAATATTGTCTAGCGTATTCGCGAAACGCACCGACGAAGATCAGTACAGTACAGTACAGCAGGAGAAAGAGAAAGAGCGAGGGAGTGTGAGAGAAGTGTATCGAAGAATACACATTTTATTTGTCGCATTCCTCACGTCCAATCTAGTAGAATTAATGAAACTTTCATCTCGTCTTGTTTGTTCGCGTTCGCCTCGAACCAATTCAAAATTCTTAAGCACCATTATTATTATACTATACCCGAATGTCTTTCAAACTAACATGCTACTACAAGGTACCCGAGTACTTCCCCCTTACTATACGATCGGATTGAATTACGTATTCTTGCCGCTCTCTAAAGGGTGATAATGTCCTTAAACGTTACAATATTAAATAATGACGCAAGGTGTATTATATGAAAAGAGTTGAAACTGTTTTATCCTATATACTCGATATTAAACTTAAATAACGACCGAGTATTATAATGATGATACTACGTTTCTGTAACACTTTTACGCCCAACCTTTGTGTATAATACTACCGCATCCCTATAGTACTTTCCTAACCCCCTTTCCCGTCCTGTAATAAGAACACTGCTTCTTTACTAAATAGAGTGTTAACCGCGAATTCGTTTTCTCATCACTGTGCTCGATTTATGTATTATAGGTACTTACTGCGATTGATGAAGTGGTTTTAATTTATAAATTGTAAGGGGATTACAGAGGCGGTTCGTTGGTTTATTGAGTGTGAATTGTTGGCTTTATGATACTTACTTTTCGTGTTTTGTTAAGCAAATCGTATCCTTTTTTTTTTTTTTGTTTTATTCCTTCGTTTAATCGTGTTTTTTATTGTCATTTTTTTGTTTGCAAAAAAGAAGTTGAAATAATTTTTTAATCGAGTTTTGGAAATATGTTCGACGCAGATAAATGCTCGCACTTGTAAAGTTAAATAGTGGGTGCCACCATTCGAGAATTTAAAAATTTCAATGAATATTTTTTATGTGTCGTAATAATAGTTATTTTGATGTTTTTTTCACTTTTGGGAGTTGTGAAATCAAGATTGCCAGATCTATGGATTTATCCTTAAATTTGGTGTTTTTTGACATGTCTGAAAAACGTTGTGGTTTTCTTCTATGGATTTTTTCAGCTTGTAATTTTTTACAAGGCTTTTAAAAACCTTTACTGGAAAAAATTATAAATTATAAGAAATTTCGTACATTACTTTGAACTTCAAGAAACCGTTTGTCGAATCTCTGAGCAATCAATCAATAAGCCTAATGGCATATAACATGCTACTGGATACATTATGTAGACTCTCTGTGTAGCACAATTTAGCTGCATAATCGTTAAAAAGTAACAATTAATAAATTACCAGTAAATTCCCAGTAAATAACCAAGTAATTACTGGTTAATTACCAGTAAACTATCAAGTAATTACCAAGAAATTACCGGTAAA
This sequence comes from Ferrisia virgata, assembly GCA_900060175.1. Classification (NCBI taxonomy): domain Eukaryota; kingdom Metazoa; phylum Arthropoda; class Insecta; order Hemiptera; family Pseudococcidae; genus Ferrisia; species Ferrisia virgata. Next base: position 7,909 of record FIZR01018566.1, read on the forward strand.
TCACTAGTAAACCATCAGGCAATTATCAATGAAGTATCAAGAAACTACTGGTAAGTTACCAAGTAATTACTGGTAAGTCATCAAGTAATTACCGGTAAATTATCAAGTAATTAGTAGTAAATTACCAAATAATTTATCATTTTACACCGTAAATTACGTTAGTACTTACTAGTAAATCTTCAAGTAATTACCGATAAATTACAAGGAAATTATAGGTAAATTACCAAGTAATTATCGGTAAATTACTAATTAACTACCGGTAAATTACCAGGTGATTATTGGTAAATTGTCAAGAAATTAGTAGTACATTACCAAATAATTTACCAATTACACCGTAAATTACGTTAGTACTTACTATTAAATCGTCAAGTAATTACCGATAAATTACAAGGAAATTATAGGTAAATTACCTAGTAATTATCATTAAATAACTAATTAACTACCGGTAAATTACCAGCTGATTATTGGTAAATTGTCGAGAAATGAGTAGTAAATTACCAAATAATTTGCCATTTTACACCGTAAATTACGTTAGTACTTACTAGTAAATCGTCAAGTAATTACCAGTAAATTACAAGGAAATTATAGGTAATTGGTAAATTACTAATTAACTACTGGTAAATTACCAGGTGATTATTGGTAAATTGTCGAGTAATTAGTAGTAAATTACCAAATAATTTACCATTTTACATCGTAAATTACCTTATAAGTAAAATAAGCCTAAGGTTTTTCTAGTTTTTTTTTGATGATGCTCTAAGGATTTTTTATAAATCATATTGGCAACTCCATGTGAAGCTGTTGTAGATGAGTAACGAATAGTGACGTAAATAGGAGGAGAAGGGAGTTCAAGATTTAACCATCCTCTTCATCGCAATTTTTTCTTCAGGAAATTAATTGTGTAAAAATTTTTTGGTTTCTATATGTGGATATGCTTTTTATTTTGCAAGATCCTGGAATGGTGGAAAAATTCTCATCACAATTCCAAATTTAGCCCGAAAAATGTTTCAAGAATGCCTGTAAAGAGTGTAGAAATTGCTTTTAATAAAAAAAAAAACACTGAGATTAAGAAACAATTTGAGTTAAAAATTGTGAAAAATTTATAAATAGAAATACAGAAAATTTATTGAAATTCGTTCTGAAGTGTGGAAAATAATGCATATTCACCCAAAATATGGATGAATAATGAGTGAAAAATTTCACAAAAATATATGAGAGTACAGAAAATTTATCGATATTCGCGGAAAAATGTTGGAAGTAATAAAAATTTACTTAAAAATATGAGAGAAATATCGTGAAAAGTTTTTGAAAAATTAATAAAAATATTTAAGTAAAGGTATAAAACATTTATCAAACTTTACGAAAAAGTATTTGAGAAAGTATAAAAACATATCTAAAACAAGATAAGAATTGTGGAAATTTCATAAAAACACATTGAAATTCATTTATCAAGCAACAAATTAAATTTGTTTATCGTACTGTGATTTTTTTAGAATAAGATGCAGAAATTTATTGCAAGTATTTTAAGGCCTTCGCTGCCTAATCTGATACAGTTTTGTGCCAAGTTTGAGGTAATGAAGTTTGGCATTGACATCAAGATGTAGAAGGAGATCTTCGAAGTGTTCAAATTTTAGAATGATGTAGAAAAATCTTCTGAATCGTTTGCGAAAGGTTTTTACTGGGAATGTTGACAAAATACTTCTAACTGGAAGAGGTTGGTATAGGAAACTTTTCTTTTTAATATTCTTTATTAATAAAATTGATTCATGTTTCCATTTCCAATTAAACAATAGACACCAAATAAGCACACATGTTTGATTAGGGAAAACGATCGATTACCAACTCATCTGTATACATATATAGGCTTACCTCTGTATGTGGTAGGTGCTTTACTCAGCAAAATAAAAAAGTTTAGTCCGAATATCATGCATAAGGGTAATATACATTTTTTTTACGATAATAAAATACATTAAAGAGTACAAATTATAGACGAACATTTCTTTTATCGTATATTTCTTTTATTTTCGACTGTCTCGGACGATTGGTTACGTCTTTTTTTTTTTTTCTAGAAAAAATGAAAAAAAAAAGTATCAAAAAGTGTATTCGATACGGTCGCGTGAATACGGCGATATACAGTAACTGAAACGTACAGGCAGGCAAACTGCTGATTCTACGATATGGATACGAATATTAAAATCTCTTTTCAACCAAGAAACTTTAAATCTAACCCTATAATTGTATGGGACGGGAATTTATCCGAGACATACTTATATTTTACAACCGCAGTACAGACCCACTTTAATTCGGACCGAAACCCCAAAAACGTAACCCGCATACGTAATCTGTAGATACACGACGAAAATTTACCGAAAGCCTTGAGCGTGAGCGTCGAATCTGAATTTCTCGCTCGCATCGAGCGACATTTAAGGGTATGGTAGGGCGAAAAGTGACGATTATAAAAATTGCGGCAAAAAGATTAAAAACCATTTTCTACCTACGTCGTCTATCTACCTTGTACTCGTACGTAACTGGTATAGCTACGTACCAGCCTACCTACTGCGCGCGAACCAAATATGCCATCAAAATTTCTCTCTTTAATCGCAAATAAAATATGGTCTCTAGTTAATCATTTCTATCGTATCGTGTAATTTATGGAATAAAGAAGCCGCGTGCTAATAATCGGCTGAGTTATTTATGCGTGCCCCATGTGTGCGCTCTGCACCTCGGCTTTGTCAACTGTCATCTCTTCAAAATCACTATAGTGTTACCCCTTTTGGTGAATTTTTTATTTAAACCGTGTACCCGCACGATGACGACACGACGTATGCGGCTATGTATATGTATTAGGTACGCGTATGTGATACGCTCGCTGTACTACCTATAAATGTATCTCGTCGTGTATTACATATTATTATTGTGTGCCAGAAAATAAATTTAATTATCCACGCAGCGTTCTACGCCAGTGTTCTTTTTAATTGAGATAAATATCAAAATGTACCTAATAGGCGGGTTCGAAATTTAAATTATCTAATAACGAATGCGTACGAATTAACAAACAACTATTTTAATCATCGAGTACATATGTTTTATTCTGGGGCTTTTTTTTTGAAAGTGAAAAAAAAAAGGAATTGAAATTCTGAATCGAGTCCGCATTAAACTTTTGAACCTTTTCAAGTGTGAATTGTGAAATTCTATGGATGCGAAATAATATCACACGTGTGTGAAATATTGATTAAGAATATTGCTCTTTCATTTTTCTAATGAAAAAAATTTTCGAGTCTAAAATTTTGGTAAATTTCAAATTCTTATCTCCAAATATGATATAATTTTAATAATATGAAAATTGGGGGAGTAAATTCGAATATTTAAAAATTTTAAGGTTGTATGAAACTGTATTTGAGAAGTTTTTTGAGGTAGAATGGATGATTATTATTTTTAAACTTATTTTTTTTTAGCGAAGACTTATACTTAATACCGACCAAAATCGTTTAACTTCGGTTAATAGCCACGCATTGAAAGTGGCGTAAATATTTATATGAGTGAAGATGACCTTGAGCCAAAATTCAGTCTAGTTTTGAAAATGAGACACTGATAGAAAAAAATAACAAAAATTGTTCCTTTCAAGATGATTGATAGAGAATCAAAAATTGTATAGCATATCTAAAAAATATCCTTTCAAATTAGTCGAATGGGAAGATATTGTGGTTCTCGCTTGTTTTACCTTGGAAAAATTAAATCCCCCCCCTCATTTGCATGTAACAACTTTTATAACCTCAAAAATGATTTTTGGTTAGAATAAGTTCGGCAGTGTTTTTTTTCGAATGAATATAAGCGCATCCTCCCCTCGTCACTTGAACTACCAAGTAGAAATTTGGCATGTGGACTTAGTTGGAGGTCTAAAATATGCCTTTTGGGGGTTTAGACTGTTCGCGATTGTTACATACCCCCGAATACATCCGGAAAAAGTTTTTTTTCGGAGATTTTTACGACTGGCGTTTCAACTATTTGCACCCAAATCATCCCCTTCTCCCCCCCCCCATTTATTAAGATGGGGCTGCGTAGAGCGATGGTGGGCTGAATTTTGCCTTTTTTTTGAAAATCTCCAAACAGCAGCCGCTCAATAGTTACAGAATGACCTCAAAATGATCTAATAAAAATTCCAGCCTCCGTACTTAATTTTTCATCTTTGCAAAACCCATTTGAAGTTTGAAAATTTTCAAAAATTTTCAAAAGATCGAACAAAAAATTTTTTTCAAAAATGGAAGTATTATACATAAGTATATTTGAACAAACAATGATCGTTGTTGAGCGATTTTTGTAATTTACTTTATTTTCAGGGGTTTTTAAAAAATGTTACTTCTTGCGTTTTTCACGATTTTTTGAAAAACCAAGAAAAATTTTTTTTGAGAAACGCCCTCTCTTCTCTAAAATAGGTTTAAGACATCAATTTCAAATGATTAAATGCAAAATTTAAATTTTATTCATCGTAGACGATTTTTGAGGGGTACTTCAAGAATGATTTTTTCGAGGGTTTTCAAAATTTTTTTCACATCATCAACATTTTTTTTTTTCAATAAATTCTTCGTAAAATAGACCAAGTACAATTACCTTCGTCCATTCAAGATCTGTTTTCCGCACTTTTGCCCTTTTTAGGGGTTTTAAATTGATATTCCAGCGCACAAAAATGCAGTATAAATGGCGCAAAAAAAGAAAAAAAAAATGAAAAATTGACTTTGAAGGTCTAAAATAAATGAAGTGTGTCCCTTGTGATGACATTTTTTTCGAAAAATCATTTGCTCAATTTTTCACAAATTTATTTTAAAATAGTAAAAAAAAACACTTTTTTAAGCGATACTGAAAAATCATGTGTGGGCGATAGAATTTAAATATTGTGCTTATTCATCTAAAATTGATGTACAAAAATCTATTTCGATGGAGGTGGGGGGTGGGACGGGAGTTTTCGAAAAAAAAATTCTTTATGATTTTTCAAAAAGTCGTGAAAAAAATGCAATATTTTACATTTTTTAAAATCGCTGAAAAAGATAAAATGGCAAAAATTTCCCAATAATTGTCATTTTGTGTTCAAATATGTTTAATAATTCCATTTTTGGAAAAAAATTTCAAACTTTGAGTGAGTTTTGCAAATTCAAAAAATTGAGTAAGAGGGCTGAAATTTTTACCAAATCATATTGAGGTCATATCGCAACTATGGTGATCTCGTCGTTTGCAGATATCTAAAAAAAAGTAGAATTCGACCCACTCTAGGAACTCAAAATTAATTTATAAGCGTTGAATTTTTTTTTTTGTTTAATTTTTATTGTACTGGGCGTGTATAATTTTAAGATTTTTACGCCCAGTGTTGAGTAAATTGGGAAGGTGGAAACTTAAATTTGGTGGCTCAGGTTGAGTCTGCTGATTAGTAGGAGGATTTGTTTCATTTCAACTAATGAATCTGGAATTGTTGAGGGGGAGGGGGGTTCAGAGATGTTTAGGGTTTGTCTTTTATGTTTTAGAGAAGGTCAGAGGAAGAGAAGGTGTTGGGTTGAGGTGAGCTTGGAGTTGCAAAACTGGAATATTGGCTCAGGGTTTTTGAGATATAAGTGGCTGTGGGTGAGTTTAGTATGACCGATTCTAAGGCGAG
>FIZR01018567.1:0-26571 GCA_900060175.1 Ferrisia virgata
TAGGAGGGTCACAATCAAAAAACAAGAAAAGTTCTTCAAAAAACTACTTTTTTGGGTTTGTGAGAAGGTGCAATGAGGATGAAAGTCCAAATCCCATAAAAGCATGCATAAAACCATTATTAAAATTAAAAAAATTATAAACTCGAAAAATAAAAAAATTCAAAAAATGGAAAAAATTGATAACTTATGCACTTTATGTTGAAACATTTGATAAATTTTGAAAATAAATTTATGACTTTTCACCCATTGTTAAACTGTTAACAAGAATGTCCCACTAAAAAAATTAAAAAAAAAAAAAACAGAAAAGTTGAAAAATAACAAAATTTGAACAATAAAAATTTAAAAAAAGAAAATTTAAAAACTAAAAAAATTTTTTAAATTAAAAAAAATTAATGTCTTGCACTTGATGTTAGAATGTTAATATGGACGTCTCATTGAGAAAATTTAAAAATTTTAAAACAATGATAAATAGAAAAAAAAATAACAAAAATTAAAAAAATTTAAGCTATAAACTTGAAAAATTTGAGAAATGAAAAAAAAATGATAACTCGTGCACTTCATGTTGAAACATTATTTTAAAAATTTTGAAAATAAATTGATGACTTTCCACTCACTGTTAAAAAGTTGACATGAATGTTTGTATAAAAAAAATTAAAAAAAAAACAAAAAAATTGGAAAAATAACAAAAATTGAATGAAAAAATTAACAATTAAAAAAATTAAAAAGTAATAAAAATTTAAAAATTAAAAAAATTGATGGCTTTTGTACTCAATGTTAGAATGCTAATATGGATGTTTCGTTGAGGAAACTGAAAAATAGAAAAAATTAAAAAATGAAGAAATAGAAAAATAAATAAATAAAAAAATAACAAAAATTAAACAATTAAAACAATTAAAAAATAAAAAAAAATTTAATTTTTGATTTGAAATTTTTGATTAAAAACTTGTAAAGATAGATCGGTGTATAATCTTTATTTTGCTAGAAAATGATAAAATAAAACCTCAAAACGGTGTAAACAGACGAGTAAACGTTTTTGATTTGAAGTTTTTAGTCAAAAACTCACGATGAAAGATGGAATATGAATGATTTCTGAATTTCATGATAAAATGTTGACATGGATACGTTACATATCCATGATCTAGAATCAAATTTTTCTCTGCAGAGGAAAAGTACCTAAATTTCTGTCATGTATACCATCCTTCTCATCGTTTGGCAAAGGTTGATAATCCATAATATACTGGTTTCCATGAACAATATGACATAGAAAATTATGCTAAAAACCATTCACACTGGTAGTCTCGTGTATCAAATTGTTCAGACACACTACCCATATGAAACATTGTACCTAGGATACCTGATATCTCACACCACATCAATACAGTACGAACACACAGCTGCAGAACTTCCGGTACACACGCCAAAGAGACATAAGGCAGAGTACCAAGATAAAGAGTTATAAAAGACAAAAAAAAAAAGACCAAAGTACCACCGTAGTAAGAAATACTTCGACGCGACCCATACCTCATCCTTAGCGGTGCTGAAACAGTAACAACACGGTGCGAACTTTCTCGCGCTAAATCATAGACTGATTATAAGACAACTGGTAGATTTGTGTGTTTATCCAACCAACCAACAGGCTACAGGAAGAAAAGAAAAATAAACAGAAAAAGGTAGGTATACCGAGACTCATAATACGCTCCGTACGTACGGTACGTGCGGATATGTTCTCAACACGCAGTCATCCTTGGCCGAGATTTATTACGTCAAGTTTAAAATGTTGGTAAGACGATTTTGCTGAGCTAGACAAGACGCGACGCGACGGACGGAACGTACGTTTATTAATTATTTGCACGGTCTGGCGCTGGCGTTCGTTATATCTCTAATTTATTTAAGCAAAAAGAAGAAGAAAAAATAAGTGTTGGCGTTGCGACGATGACACTTGTACGCACGTAAATTCAATAAAACGGTGCTTTTCGAACGGTCTGTCAATATGGCAGATATAAGCATTTAATAACGAATCCGCTGGACGCTGCAGGGTGGAGAAGAAGAAGACGATGGAAACAGCCTAGACCATTTTTCAGATCAATATCCGATTCGCGGGCGGCAACCAAGACCATATCAATGAATGCGTTACATGTATTTAGCATTATAGAAACTCGGCGAACTTTTCGACGTGTTATATCGTTCTAAAGTTTCTCTTACATAGATACATATATATATATATATATACATAAAGGTACCTAGGTATAGAGGTATTTATAATAAAAAATGATATATGGCGTATTTAAAATATCGTTTTATTAACGTTATTCATCTTGTACATCTCGCGTGTTACTTCAAAGTTTATTCGTTATTCTGCAAATAATCGCCAGCCAAGCAGTTCGATGCCGTTATTTTGCACCGTGCTCTTTTCTATAAGTATTAAATATTTATTTAAATGTTGTCGCTAATGGGCGGAGGTTCTCTGATGCTTAGCAAATCCCAATCGACTTTTAAAGGTAAATGTGGCTCAAGTGTGCAGTGCGGGTATAGAAAAGAGGGACTCGATATCTTATAGTATTACACCTATTTCATCCTACGGTATAGCTGAACACACTGTAGCCTTGTTATATGCACCAGTATCCGTATAATGGTCATTATTACACGGATATGATACAATTGAACTTCTTCAAATGTGCAATGTACCTGCAGGAATTCTAATACTTGCTTCAACTTGAATGAGAATCACGCGCATGGTAGTCTTGAATTCACTCGCAGAGATGTAAGTAAAATTTCCTGAAAGGATGGTTTGGTGATTGGATTGGAAATATTCAAAAAAATACCTAGATCTGGTTCTTTGTATGAATCAAAACAAGCTGGCAGTTGGTAAGCCACAGGATTTGATTATTTGGCATCTGCAATCTTCAGTGACAGGCTGGCTGCGATGGGACCTCTTTCAGAAAACATCACAGTGAATTCCTTGTGACTTATACAGTCATATAACAATAAATTATAAGGCATCTGGATACACTTAGTCAGTTAGATTTGTTTATACAAGTCCATGACAGTTATCTCTGGATAAGTACATAAAAAATGAAACAAATTCTCTTAACTTTTTGCGTTTTAAAAGTAAAAAAACGAAAAAACTTATTTAAATTTTTTACTTTCGATATTCAGTCAAATAAGGCCTTGAGTAAAGAGTTAACTGTCATCACAACTGTACTGCTGCCAACAAAGTGCACCACTCTTCCCAGTCCTGCGCTTTCTTCGTTGCCACAGAGACTGATCCCATTCGAGCATTCATTGTGTTGACCCATCTGGCAACAGATCTTCCTCTTCCTCTCGAACCAGGTACCCTACCGAAGAGAATGTCTCTTTCTAGACTCTCCTCATTTCTTCTGGCCAGTAGTAGTACATATTCTATTTTAAGACGCCGAACTCCTAAGGTCTTTTTGCTTCTTCAGTACATGACACAATGGCACAATCAGATAGAAAGGTAACAATTGATGTGGAAAAGGATACATGTGGGTAAATAAGTTATTAAATAAAGAATAACGAATTAAAAAGATAAAGTGACGAAATAAGAATAACAGTTTGAATTCACGATCAACAAAATTTCTCATCTAAATATGGTTATATAAACCTGCGAGTTTCAAAAACAGAAATAATCTTTGGCAAGTAGCTTCGTCGTCTTTTCTCACATCTTTGTATTTGAAGTGTTGACCCAGTGTAATATTCAACACACCTTCTGTAGATTGGGCACTCATCCAGGATGTGTTGAATGGTAACCTTGGTGCTGCATTTTGGGCACTGTTTTAAGGATTTCTCAGTGAAGAGGGAGCTGTGTGTGAATGCTGTATGGTCAATGTGTATTCAAGTAAATATCACTTCTTCTTTTCTGTTTTCCCAGTATGTCGCGTGTCCAAAATATCCTACGATGCACTTCTTGCACAGAATGCTTAGTCATACAGGCTCCCCCGGTTCTTCTAATATAGACTTGTTTGTCTTTTCCACTATCCATAGGATCTTCAGCATTTCTCTCCAAACCCGCATCTCAAAGGGATCTATTCTTCTTTGTCATCTACATTCAATGTCTATCTTTCAGCCGCATGTGAGACAACAGAAAACAAGGGTTCTGATCCACCTCTTCCTTGTCTGCTTGGATATCTTCCGGATACACGTGACATTCTATAGTCTGTTCATTGCTGATTTTCCCAATGCAATTCAGCGCTATATTTTTGCCAAAGATCTGCCATTGGTCTCCATAGTTGAGACAAAGTAAATGAAAGTGTTGATCTTCATATTCTTTCAGGGCATCAGACTCTGGAAGACATTCAGCCTAATGTGTAGCTTTACCTTTAGTCGTTGAAACGTTGACGCGAAGTTCCACTGCTTTCACTCGATTGATTAATTCTGCCAACTCTTCTTCATCTGCTGCAACCAGAGTAGTGTTGTCTGCATATCTAAGATTCGAAACTCCTCTACTCCAGTCTTGAAGTGACTGTTGCATAATGTATTCGCCATGTACATATATGAAAGAGCACAAAAGACATTATGCATCCTTGTCTCACTCCTCTTTCTGCCTAAAAAGTACTAGATTCTTCACCACTAGTCTTTTTCATCAGTATTGAGTTTCTCTCATACAGCTATCATAGAAGTTGGACTTGAACAGGATGAAATTCAAAGTAAGATGTATAGTGTCGAGCCACCACTGTCTTTTCTCATACCAGCGCACATCTCTATCCAAGAGTAAAAGGAACCCATAAATAGTTATTCCCAGTTTATCCTGCACAGGCGTTGAACTCCATGTCCCAGCTATTGTTTGGAAGACAAGTCACCATTCAGAGCAACTCTTTCTCTAGACTGAAACCAACAGGGCATTATGAACAAACACCGAGATCTCGTCCAATCGAAACACAGAAATTTCAGAGAGTGCCACTGCGAGATTTAGTAAACAACAGCACTCCTAACAACGATAGTAATGAACAACTCGGTACGTGGATTTACTGTAATCTTTTTACGCCTCTGATCTGCTGAAGAGGATCTTGGTGTTGCAGCATCTATATTTTAGACCCTTCTCTCAGTTCATTTCTAATATACCAATTCATTCTTCGATTCTTTTTTTTTAGCCTAATTTTCTACGTCATATTGTTCATGAAAACCAGGCTATTACAGTCTATTGACCAATGATGGATGACGGGAGAATATCAACAAAATCTGTTTTGGTGTCCTAGAAAACCATTGGGTCAAAATTCAGTTTTACCTCATTTTGGAGGAGGGAGTGCTGGGGGGCAAAAAATACAAAGATTGTAACTTTTTGAGTCAATGGACAGAGAATCTAAAGTTGTATAACATATCCAAAAATCAACAACCTAGGTCAATTGAAGGGGAGATATGGGGTTTACCCCTTTTTGACCTGGAGAAAGGGCTGTTCTTCCCGTATCTCCCGGCCAAGATGAGCTAGGAAGTTGAAATTTGGCATGTACACTTGGTAGAAGCCCTAGGTGTGCCCTTTGGCAGTTCTGACTTTTCAGCCTCATTACACCTTTTCAAAGTCTCAAAAGTTCAGCTTTTTGTTTGTTTTTTATCGTTTTTTGAGTTTGTACATGAAATTAGGTATGTACATTCAATAGAGATCCTATATGTGCTTTTTGGAAGTTTTGACTGTTTAGCCCCATTGAAACCTTCCTACCGTGGATGGAATTTTCAATGTTTAAGAAAAGTTCAACATTGTTTTTGTAACTTTTTTGAGAATTTAGACACATTGGACATGTTCAATCAGGTCTTTATGCCCAAACCACATTCACACAAACGGTGTTAGACTGGCTTACTGGAAAATTAGAAAATTTCCCAGTACACTCTACGGTTCATTTGCGCTCCAATTTAAACAATTTTCCACTGAGCCCCTTTACGTTGGTAAAGCTGCGCTCTGCCATTTTTCAATTTTACCAGTGCGCCCTAAACAGCCAGTCCAACACTGCACACGGGCATACATGTTCACAGAGGTTCGATTTTCAGTTTTCAGTTTTTGTTGCGGTGAGATCTCTTCGTTTGGTTTTATTTGTATCCCATCAATCATTGTTAAAAACTTTTGTGTTCAGAAATTAGCCATGTAAAAATTAAGTAATATTTTAAATTGACTGGAATTTTTATCCCTCGCACCAGAATCATTGAACAATACAGGATTTAAATGTGATATTGAACTCTATTTAAAACACCACCCCTTCCTGAAATCCACTGCTCACCATCCGGCGCACAGAAGCAATCCTCTGCATTGGTTCATATGCGAGCAATGGTTTCAAAACGTTCCAATAGTCTCGTGTCATTTTAAAACTATAATAAGTACATACATATACATACAGCATTGTACAAAACAAAGCGACGAGACGCGAGTTACTCTCACACAGCACACAGATACACACTTTTAGTCCCCCCCCACCCCTACTTCACATAACGTCGAAAGCGAGAGACGGAGAAAAAGACTACGCACGGAGCCTTGTCCACTTAATGTCAAGAGTACCTATATTCGTGCGGCAATCGTGACCAGAAGGTCATTCAAGGTCTGCAGGGTAAAATCCGATCTATTTAACCAGCTTAATTCCACATCGATGAAATACACAGATATTCCAGTCATAGTACCAATACTCTCCCCCTTTTTTTTTAGGGCAGTAAAAAATTTGACCGATACTGAAGATTGAATATACTTACACCCGATGGAACCGAATCATGTACCGATATTTCTTTCGTATAGCAAAAGGTTAACCTTCGTAGCATCACAATGATAAATTTACACCATTTGATAAGAAGGTGATTTGATAGGATAAGAAATAGATAGAACATATACTACTTCCAACAAGGAAGATGATTCGTGCCAAGATAACTGCATTTATGCCTAACCTAAGATAAGAATCCTCATCGAGAAATAAACAAACAGTGAAAGTTATACGTTTGTTGGCCAGCAGTAGTAAAACATCGATGCTTATACGCAGGTATATATACATATATATATCTATGTAAAATTGATGCAACACGATTAATTAATTAATTTCTATGCGTATTTTTCGTTAAATTAATTCAATCATGGATTCAGCTAGGTAGGTAAGTTGTTTGTACGTATAAATGTATTCGAAGGTACTTGTTAATTCACGACTCGTCCAACTCTTAAAATGTCAACGTTAACGAACTACCAGCAGACTCCGACTCACGAACAACATTCCGACAGTAACGAAATGTAGATCAGTGTGCAAAAAGGTCGTATTTGCTGGTTTTTCTGCCCGCAAGTGGGTATTTTGCGAATCGACGAAATTCTGCATTCTTTTTTTTTTTTTTGTTCAACCTCTACATCTTCGTCAATCAGTAAAAGCTTCCCAATAATTATACAGTAGACATTGGTTATTGTTTACAGCAAACATGCACCTAAACCTAACCATGTTTGATTATTCTCAATGAATTTTTTTTAACCTTATAATGCTCAGTTGTGTCCATAGCATTACACTGGAAATCGAGAGAAGATGCGTGCTAGTGGAGTTTTGTCTTTGATCAAAGTATGTAGTAGGTACCAGGTACCTTTACTTATACATAGGCCTTGCAGTATCTTTACTCAGATACATAGTTTATACATGGTCACTAATGTATAAGTTACACAACCCAACGGTAAGTATAAGTACAGTGTGGTGCAGCGTAATGCAATTCTGCACACACACACACACATACACACAACTTCTGCAAGATCTTTTTTACCATATAAAGCGGAAATCGTACTACAAGTATGTACCATTGTCGAACAACTGTTCTTCTCTTCCGAAGCACATAATATAACGAGATAGAGATACATCTCTTTAACCATGAAAATTCTACGTATCGCGATGTTATTAAGCGCGTTTATGCAAATGGAAATTAATATAAATGTAACCAAGTACTACGGATAATGATGTCTATAAATTTCTATTCCTCTATTCTAATCGTACGTAGGTCTGACTTTATATTTGTAACCGTACATATTTGTATGTATGTAATGTACCTACTACTTTTTCTCTTTTATTTATTTTTTTCCCCTCCATTTTCTTTTCTTCTTTTCGAAAACAATTACGCGGAAAAGTATTGGATCGAGATCGATAACTGTTGCCAGCTTCAACCTTCTTTTTTCTTTTTTTCTTTTTTTTGTACATAGCAGATGCTTATTTGTACATATTTTGAGGCGGTAGAAAAACTAATGATTTAAATGGGATGGTAAATTGAGAGGGGAGGGGATTCAAAGAATTAAGGAAAGCGAAAATAGAAAGTAGTATCAACTATAAAAAATAGTTATAAGTAAATTTAAGTGGTGTAACCATGTTTCTGTAACTGTTTTGTTTGATGGAAAATGATCGAAGTAAAAAATCAAACACAGCATATTGCAGAGCATGAAATGCACTATAACCCAGTCAAATTAGCATCAAAAAAGGATTAAAATAAAAATAAACGGTGCCCTTGAGATTTTTACTGGAAATCGTTTGAACGGGTTTTAATAAACACCCCTTGAAACCTTACATCCGTACCCCTTGTACTTTCCCCTCTGGAAAGTGAGACGTGTCTCAAAATTTACTTTTTGCCCAAAATATCGGAAACTAAGCGATTTAGCAACAAAATAGTTATATGAAATTATATACCTGATAAAATTTTCTTTGAAATGATACTAAATTTGACCCATTTTACTCGAAAAAAAGGAAGCCGGGTGGAGGTACAAAAATGACGTAATTTTTACTATCGCCTGAAATGATTGAAAATTTAGCACAAAATTTAAGTTTTGCGTCTGGAAAATTCTCAAAAGCAAATTGTAGAATCCACGTGACACAAAGACAGTTCTTAAAATTCAGTTCCACTCATGGGGGGGGGGTGAGAGACGTTACACCCCTTTCATATGTTTCTTTTAAACCATGGAAACATATGTGTTGAATCATAGCAAATTTTGACTATTACTGCAGTATAAATCTTCCAGCACATAGTGTTGAGGACAGTTGGGGGGAGGGGGCAAACCTCATCAGATGCTGTTTTTTCAAAATTATGGAAAACAGTGATATGCTAAGGGTTTTCTTTTTATCATTACAAAAATACAAAACCAAACTAATAAGTACTATTTGCTATAAATCTTCACTTTCGTCAACTAATAAGCAATAGGATGGAGTGAAGAAAAAACATGCCTCGAATTTTGACCAAATTCACGGAAGTGATTGACTTTGAGTTGAAAACTCGCCATACAAAATTTTTGAACCTCAGCTCAAGGGTTTGAAGCTATAAGTCTTCAAAGTAGAGCCATTTTCGAAAAAAAAATCGTAATTTTATGTCATTTAACCCCATAAAAATGATGTATGATGTAGGACCTCGGTCACGGAGCTTAACACAGATGTGATTTGAGATTCTGCGTCTACCTGGTGCATTTTCGGTTCAATCTGAGACCAATCCACTTTTGACCTTCTACCAGGAGGTTGATAAGTTACAGATTGCAGAAATCGAGATTTTTTATTTTTCAAAAAAATGCAGCTAAAAAGCCCATTAATTCAAATACATGGCCAAAATTTTTTTTTAGCTCAGAGAAGTGCATTTAGGTGGAAACAGTTGAATTGTTTGGCATAGCAGTGCTGCCAACATGGAAAATAATTTTAAGACACTGAATAGTAAATTTCGCCATAAAAAAGAGTAATATTTTCAACTTTTATTGAATTATGAGATTGGTAGCACTGTTTGCTATGATTCAACGCAAATTTATCGCTTGCTTTTTATAATAATTTTAAAAAAAAACCACATACGAAAGGTTTTGGCAGACCACCC
Organism: Ferrisia virgata; assembly: GCA_900060175.1. Classification (NCBI taxonomy): domain Eukaryota; kingdom Metazoa; phylum Arthropoda; class Insecta; order Hemiptera; family Pseudococcidae; genus Ferrisia; species Ferrisia virgata. Next base: position 9,787 of record FIZR01018567.1, read on the forward strand.
TCCCCCCTCCAACACTTCTAATCTTCGAAGATTTATATTGCAATAATAGTCAAAATTTTTTATGATTCAACGCATATGTATCGCCTGCTTTTCATGGTTTAAAAGAAACGTATGAAAGGGGATTAACGCCTCACTCCCCATGGGTGAGACTGAAAAGGGGTGCTAAAATTTGCTTTCGAGAATTTTCCAGACGCAAAACTTGAATCTTATGCTAAATTTTCAACTTTTTTAGGCGATAGTAAAAATTACTTCATTTTTGTACCTCGCTCAGGGGACCACGTTTTGAGTAAAATGGGTGAAATTTAGTATCATTTTGAAAGAAATTTTATCAGGAATATAATTTTGTATAGATATTTTATCGCTAAATCACTTAGTTTCCGATATTTTGGGCAAAAAGTAAATTTTCGGACACGTCTCATTTCCCGGAGGGAAAAGTTCAAGGGGTAGGGATATAAGGTTTTCAGGGATGCTCATGAGGACCTGTTCGAACTATTGTCAACAAAAATCTCGAAAATACCATTTATTTCTGATTTAACTCGGTAACAACAATATGATCTATTTGAATTTTGAAAAATTTCACCTCGAAGGTGAGGAAAGCTCGCGAAAACTCAAATTGTTGAAACTGAGGTGCTCTTATATTTTACAATTTTCTGATGAAACCAAACATCATATGAGGAAATTTCTTCGGAGGAATTTATAGGGGGCGAAATTTCCTACAGTATTTGCAAATAAACAAATTGAACTAAACTTCAGGTTGTGCACACGTTGGCACTTCTGCATTTTTAACCAAAACTTTATAGTTTATGACATTAATGCATAGGTATGTGACGAGTACTGTCTATCCTAGGACTACTGACTCTCATTAATATCATGAACTGTGTAGTTTTAGTTAAAAGTGTGAAAATTCTAACTTGTCGTACAATATGAAGATTAGTCTAATTCGTTTTTAGCACATACTTACCCAAATCGTACCCAATTCTCAAACGTACTGTGCGGCCAAACGAAAGGTCTTACAAAAAAAAACTAATTCCTTGAAATACAAAGGAAATTTTCTCATCTACAAGTAAAAATAAAAAGTTGTTATTTAGCGTCGTTGCAGAACTTGTTCCACTTTAGAAAACATTAGGAGAACATTGCAACGAACGGACTGAAGATTAGAAAAATTAATATAAGTTGATAGTACTCTAGAATTTGTGATCATTTGGACAAATTCATTGAAACAAATTTGATATTTAAAGAACAAGAGAAACGGGTACTCCGTCGTCTCAAAAATTACATATGTTGACTCATCTCATAATGACATTATTAAACTAGTTTGCTGCTTTTACTCGTCGCTTAAACTTATTTGTTACAATTATGACTTACTCATTCGTACAGCTCTTAGTTCGTAATAGTGGAAAAGTAATTCTTACCTGAAACAAAAAAAAAAAAAAAAATGAAATTTAACTTTGATTATTGCATCTTAAATGACTCATTAATATAACACGTAAGTAGGTAAATATAAGTATGAGAGCATGATTCAAGAATACAAGTACGGAAACATGAATAATTACGTTGTTATTTTGTTAACATAATGGAATATTTTCTGATTTCAGGCCAAATTGTTGCTTCGCCACGAAGCCTGATCGGTATGCTCTTTTCATTATTAAGATCGAAGAAAGGAAGATTTTGTAGGGAAGATAGAACTTCATAAAATACGTGTTCAACGTCCAAAAAGCTCATAAGGACCATTTTCAAGCTTGTGAGGTAGTGATTCCTTTGCCTGTATAAATCATTCACTTTGTACAAAGCAATCGAAGTCAAAATGTTTGGCGATTAGATGTTTAGTGACGGATGAGTGCGATAGAATTGGAGGTGACCTGAGATCAATAATCAGTCATGTTCTAAACCTATCAAGGGAAGGGGAACATTATTTGTCTTTGAGCAGATGGATATAGGATCAGAAGTTGTGTAAAAGGTTTAAACATCAACCTTCTAGAATTATTGAAATAGAAAAAAATGGAGTTTCTTTTTTTTTTATCATTGAAAAACCTTTAGTTCCTTCTAGGCAAGCACTAGCTGAAATTAAGGCTGGCTTGTACATTTATGAAGTATCCTAAAGTGTGGATTTTGAAGTTTTCAAACAACTATTCTATCCACCATTTCTTCTTCACTAAATCTCTCAAAACTGTTGAAGAGGGAAGAAAGGGAGATTGTAAGGGTAGTGTAATTTAGCTGTGGAGAGCTTTCATGAGAAGATCCGACTTCTTATAATATTAAATAGAGGAAACCCCCCATATTTCCACTTAAAATCAAAGTGGAGACCAATTTTTCAATTTTAACCCCACCCACACCCCCTCGCATCCAATTATGGACATTATCGAATTTTTAGTAAAGGCATCCCTTACCAATATACTTTATATCTATTCGGTGATCAATATAAGTCTACTGGTCAAATTTGAAAGATTTTGATCAACATTGCGCTGAGTAAACAAGGTAGCTTTTAGAAACGAGAAGGGTAAGAAAACTGAATATCTCACAGGCTCAAAAATGGTCCTAAAAGTCATCAACGAAACCGAAATTAATGTGGTTAAACCCACCCCCCTCTCCCTGGGCTAAACTGCACACGAAATTCGAAATTATGCATTCAGTATTAATTATAACTAATAATTTTTTATTTAGAAACAAAATTTATTTATGATAGGCCATACTAGCCTAACACAGCTATTTAATCTTTTGTCTAAAATTCTGATTGGAAATAAACGGTTGGGGGAGGGGGTACTGGTTAGACACCAAAAAAACACAATAGCATCGAAGCGGTGTGTAACACTCATATTTTGAAATATTTGCGAGGCAATGTTGACATTAGGAAAGAGATTTTCTAAACTGTGATCGTGGATTAATTCGAGCAAATTAATGTCATTCAATTCAACCGATGTTTTCAGATTTTAAACTAGAGATCTGGAGTCAGGACAAAATTTGTCTCCGACTCCGACCATTAAACTCCAAAGTGATGATGAAATTTAACTCCAACCCGACCATTGACTCCGGAGTCATTCTTGAACCTTAACTCTTGACTCCATCTGACTCCGCAGTTGGGATTTTACTGGCCATTAAATTTTATATCTCAGTTCAAAGTTGACGATTTATTCTGTTTTTATTACCCCAAAATTACACCCTTAGCTCCGGAGTTGTTTTCAAACCTTGACTCCTGACTCCATCCGACTCCGGAGTCATGATTTCACTGGCTTGAATTTTGATACGACGACTCTAGAGTCAGTTTAAAATTCATTGGCTCCAACTCCGGCTTGACTGTGGAGTCGACTGTAGTTGCAGTCATTTTGAAATCATTTCGATTCCAACTCCAGAGTAGCTCAGAATTACTATGGCTTGACTCCGGAGTCAGCCTGGAGTTGAAGTTATTTTGGAATCATTGTAACTCCAACTGTGGAGTCAGATAGGAGTTGCAGTCATTCTTTGACTCAAACTCTAGACTGACTCCGACTCCTAGCATTTGACTCTGGAGTCAACTAAAGGACTGTGTTGTGTCGTGACTTCGGAGTCATTTCCAAACTCTGACCCTCGATTCCATTTTGACTCCGGAGTCAGAATTTTGGAGTCATTCTCTCACTTGAAACTGACTCCAACTCCTAGGATTTGACTCTGGGGTCAAATGAAGGACTGTGCTGTGACTTTGCAGGCATTCTCGAACCCTGACTTTCGACTTCATCTTGACTCCGGAGTTAGAATTTTAATGACCTGAATTTTGATACCCCAAATGCAGAGTCAGTCAAAATTCATCGACTCCGACTCCGGTTTGACTCTGGAGTCAGGCCGGAATTGGAGTCATTTTGGAATTATTTTGACTACGACTTCGGAGTGGCTCAGAGTCCCTATGGCTTGAGCCCACAGTCAGACCAGAGTTGGAGTCATTCTCTCACTTGAAACTGACTCCAACTCCTAGGATTTGACTCTGGGGTCAAATGAAGGACTGTGCTGTGACTTTGCAGTCATTCTCGAACCCTGACTTTCGACTTCATTCTGACTCCGGAGTCAGAATTTTAATGACCTGAATTTTGATACCCCAAATGCAGAGTCAGTCAAAATTCATTGACTCCGACTCCGGTTTGACTCCGGAGCCAGGCCGGAATTGGAGTCATTTTGGAATTATTTTGACTACGACTTCTGAGTCACTACCAGTCCCTGTTTTGAATCTGAACATGATTTTCAAAATGTACTCGTCTTTATAAAATTGTTTAAAATTTCCTGCTTTTCGAACAAAACGTCCAGTGCTGGAAGAATCGTCACCAATTTTTGAGGATAAACCCAAATCTATCTACAATTTGCTCGTATGAGGAACATCTTCTCTGTTATTCAGCACTCACAACGCCTAGTCAAAAATGTTTCAATTTTTTTTCTTGTTTTTTTTTTGTTTTTTTTTTCCTGAATGGAATGTTGGATTTTTCTAAAAACTTGCCGGTGCAGAAATTTTGCCATTACACGTTTCAGTGTTGTCAGCTTGTCACAGATAAATCTAGGGTTGGTTTTCACGTTAATTTTCTGTCACTGCAAATTTTTAACCCATTTTATATAAACTTTGTATGAGAGTGAAGTTTTCTGGTACACGAATCGTGGAAATTTCTCAGATGTTTCTGACCACAAAAATGACCTGAAAATCAGCTTTGAAATCTTTAAATGCTCCCATGGAGTTCTATTTTCATTGAAAAAATAATTGGTCCGTCTTATTTGGAGTATTTTAACGCTGCCTCGTTTATTTTTTCAAAACGAACCCTCAATACCCGAACAGAAGAGAAAAGAAAAAAAAAGCAAGACAAAAATGATAATTAAGTTGCCTACATCGATTACAGAAGGAGAAATGACACGTATCGTAGCACCTATATAACAATAAGTAGATTATGTCACCTCAGCGTATAAGTTGCAACATAAATTATCACCTCGCTAGTCATGTATATGTGAAAAAAAAAAAAAAAAAGGTAGGCATGGTAGAGGCGGGCTCGCGTTCGCAAAAGTGATACACGTACAGAGAGTAACGCGATATGGTAAAGAAGGAAGCTGCGGCGGTAATCACGCAATAAAACAAGACGAATATGTTATACCATAAACTAATATCAATCACTTGTACGAACATGTATTTACACATTACAGTACCGAGACTGGGCCTGGATAGGCAATAATAATACCTCCGACTCGGCTCGGCTGGCTTATACCAATCGCGACACACGGTCTGGTTCGCTACCCACGCAAAGCTTGTCTTCCAGATGTAAAAAATCGATTAAACGACGGTTAACGTCAATAATTTTGCAAAGTTTTTCTTCTACTCTCTCGTATACTTACGTGCGTGGTTTTAAGGCATTGCCAATAAATGTAGCGTTATCTCGCACCAGTTAACACTATTTGTCACTGCGAACTAGGTATTGTGTACCTTTCAAAGGCAACCGGTCCGTGATAAGTTCCCGTTTCAAGGACCTGTCTATGTTGGAGATAAGCCATCAGCAGTGATGTTGAGCGAATTACCCCGGCTATCGAGATCGACAAATTCTAACAATATACTTCGAAGCACGAACTCGCCGCGTCGATGAGCTTTTATGCTTAGTCATTCGATTGAATACCGTAGTAGTACAGGTAAACGTACAGACGGGTATATATACCTAACGGTTCGCCGATTCTCTTACCCTTCGAAATTTCCCTGCCCACGTACTGTATATATTTTGCGAACGTAAGTCTAGGTATAGTAAGTTTGAGAAGATAGGTACTTGTGGCATTAACAGCGTCGAGTGAAAATCTAAGTTTTGACTTTGGTACGTCATTTTTTTTACTTAGGAATAAAATGTTATCTGATGATGATGACGATGATGGCTCTCCAGACCAAGCGGTCGAAGCCCTCGTCAATACCTACAGCAATGTTTGCTACCTTAGTATTCATCTTATTGAACGTACAACTCATCCTCGGTACATATATTTTGAAAAATAATAATTTATCAAGATTGTAATCTATTCGTGGGTCCCAGGTACACGTGATCCAAATATCGACCTATCGAACTTTACTTTTGTTGTGGCTAGTACACTACAGAACGAACATATTTACTATAAAGAGTATAATTATATATGGTCAATCTGCTTAAGTGAGTTGTTTTTTTATGAATTTTTTTTGTTGATTTTTAGATAATTTTGGGCTGAGTTGTGGAGTTCTAGAAACTTCGAACAACCATTTAATAATTTCAAAAATATTAGAGTAGCATAATATTACCAAAAAAATTAAGACTGACCATTTGTCGTATTGAGCCCGTACAGATACTTATATTTCTGGCGGTGCTCTCGTGGGAAGTAGGTGTTCACGGGCTCTGCATGCTTTTCATGTCAGGGACAATAAAAAAAAAACCTCAAAAGTTCCGAATTAAAATTGAATTTTTTCTTCAAAAAATATATTATTCATCCATAAAATATACCAATAATAATTTCAAAAATATTGGAGTAGTATAATATTACCAAAAAAATTAAGACTGGCCATCTGTCGTATTGAGCCCGTACAGATACTTATATTTCTCACGGTGCTCTCGTGGGAAGTACGATGTTCACGGACTCTGCATGCTTTTCATGTCAGGGACAATAAAAAAAAAACCTCAAAAGTTCCGATTTAAAATTTAATTTTTTCTTCAAAAAATATATTATTTATTCATAAAATATACCAATAATAATTTCAAAAATATTGGAGTAGTATAATATTACCAAAAAAATTAAGACTGGCCATCTGTCGTATTGAGCCCGTACAGATACTTATATTTCTCACGGTGCTCTCGTGGGAAGTACGATGTTCACGGACTCTGCATGCTTTTCCATGTAAGGGACAAAAAAAAAAAAAACTCAAAAAATTGCTCGCTGTAGAGTCGAAAATGATTCAAAAATATTTCTAGCTCCACACATCGGGGAAAGAGAGTAAGGGAGTTGGTCCAGGGGAATTTTATTCTTTTTGAACGAGAACCAGACTGCACATTGATCCGTCGTTTTGTGAAGCAGAAAACTAGAAAGTTATTAGAACATCACAACATTGGACTCTTAAATTTTCAACCCCCTTCTATCTTCCCCTAGCATTGGGCGTAATTTCAAATGAGAATTCGATTACAAACTTGTTTTAACGGGGTCTAATTTATATAAAAACAATGGCAACGTTGGTAATTAATATTTTTATCTAGATCTTGACAGAGAGGATGAAAGGTCAGGAATCTGAGAGCCCATTATGATGATTTTCTGTCAACTTCAGATTAGAATAATTTCATAAAAATCGTTTCTCATCAGTAATGAGCAAAATCAGAACATTTTTTATCACATTTCTCTTATTGTAAATGTGAGCCCGTTAACAACATTCTTCCCGCAAGAACGTCGTGGAAACGTACCCCATCTGTACGGGCTCGATACTGCGAATGGTCAGTTTTTACTTCTTATAGTCATGCTCCATCATTTCGATATTTTTATGATACATTTATGAATAAATAACACCTTCCATTGCACCCAAATTTCTTTAGGCTATGAGGGCAATGAGATTGGGATGAAAAGTCGCAATTGTAAAAAAGGTACATCTACAATTCGGTTACCAAATTTACCTTACAACGTTCAGCCTTATAGCTGAATAATGGTAGAGGGGAGGGGGGTTAGGAACCAAACTAAAAAATCACAAAAGTTCCCAAAAAATCATTTTTTTGGAGCTGGGGTGCTGTGAGAAGGAGTGCAATGAGGCTGAAAAGATGAAACCTTCGAAAACACATGCAAGGCGCTTACTGAATTTTCATGCCAAATTTCAAGCTCCTACCTTAAAAAATAACTCACTATTTCTCCCCTCCTAGTTGACGTAATAGAGGCTAATTTGTTGATTGTTACACAACTTCAGATTCACTATTGATTGTTTCAAATACTACATATCAATTTTTACAGTGTTTATCTCTGAATATCTCTTCTTCAAACCCTGGACACAACTGAATTTTGACCCCTAGGTTATCCCCAATCACAAAGTAAATGATTTTAGTCTTCAGGGGAAAAAAATGATAAATAGCCGACATCACTAAGAATTGTTTGAATGGTCTTCTAAGAGCCCAAAAACAGAAAATCACAAAAGTTCCCAAAAAAATCATTTTTTTGGAGCTGAGGTGCTGTGAGAAGGGGTGCAATGAGGCTGAAAAGATGAAACCTTCGAAAACGCATGCAAGACGCTTACTGAATTTTCATGCCAAATTTCAATCTCCTACCTTGAAGAATAACTCACTATTTCTCCCCTCCTAGTAGACGTAATAGGCTAATTTGTTGATTGTTACACAACTTCAGGTTCACTATTGATTGTTTCAAATACTGCATATCAATTTTTACAGTGTTTACCTCTGAATATCTCTTCTTCAAACCCTGGACACAACTGAATTTTGACCCCTAGGTTATCGCCAATCATAAAGTAAATGATTTTAGTCTTCAGGGGAAAAAAATGATAAATAGCCGACATCACTAAGAATTGTTTGAATGGTCTTCTAAGAGCCCAAAAACAGATGTTCCTTAATATTTCTTCTACCTCCAAATCTACTGTAGGTTGGCTGGCCGTAGTAGACTGGTTTTCATTGACAATGTGACTTGGAAAATTAGGCTAAGAATACATTTTGGCCTCTTCTCTCAAAAATACTTGCACTATGAGTACAAAATTTTCGTCCACCGATTCTCTTATCAGCTCATTATGGTTTATTTTTTGAGATGGGAACGATGTAAATCAGTTTATAAGGCAAATTCATTATATTTAACCGCCTATAGCCTTTTATGTTTGTAGGTAATAGGTGTAAGGTAACTAGTGAAATTTTTTGGTAAAATAAGTAGGTTAATTGTTTTCGTGTTTCGAGCATTTCGTATTGAAACTAATTGTCCGCCTAGACAGATATGTGTGTTTCAACAAACCAAACAAATATTTCCTCCATTTATTCGGCTTACATCCCACCTCCCTCTTATGGATAAATCTATCACTATGGGAATCGCAATAAATTCGTGAAACTGTATAAAAAGTGGGAAAAAAACAACGCCGACACCGCCACGTTCTTTGACAAGTTCTCTAGTCGCCGCCTTCCCGACACTATAAAGTAATCTAAACCCAATACACTCGTATCTCAGCGTAAGCATAGGTCCCAAGGTATCTTTGTTAAAACACGTTTACTCGTTCGATTTGGCGACTGGTTCGGAAACTGGTGAAGGTGGCGGTGGTATCGATGTGATCAAAAAATACCTAGACTAAAAAATTGCGTTGCTTTCGTCGTAGACCCGGCTTCTATTTCAATCACGAATAATTTCGGCGAAGGGTCGAAAAACATCGAACCTTTAAGTATCTACGAATATATTCAATTCAGCGCTCGTGCCAAGAATACGAGAAGGAAAAAAAAAAACCTTAATTTGTTGGCTCGTTTAATTATAGGTATATTGTACTTAAGGTATCTCGCTATCGCCTTCATCATATCGCAGCATAGCTTACCAATCAAGAGTGGGTGGTACCGAGCAGAAAAGAAAAAAAATTTCGAAACGTCATCCCCCATCGACGAATGCGAAACTATTTTGTAAAACTTTTATTTATCTTGTCACTCATTTTATACTCGTGTATCGTTGCAGGTTAGTTGCAAATCGCACTACCCTCCGTGTCGCCTCTTTATCATGAACCAGTGCAGTATTTCGAATCCTTGTTGTCGTGACGTTCGGTATCTCACGTTCTTATTACGGCTAGTTTTGCTCTTTAACTCTACATCGCTATCATTAATACTGTCCGTTGTTGTATTAAAAGTATTGTTGACCATACGCAGCAGGTACCTCTACTATATCGTACACCTCCCTTTCACCTTCGTAGTTGCGGTGCTCTTTCACCCTGCGGAATATCCATGCACTGTAATGTACTGCACTGTACAGTAATATCAGCTATTTCCAAGTATTCCGCTAGCTATTGCCTTTACCTTGGCAATGCTACGATTTTCATTCCATTTTGAATTAGAAGATGGCGCGATTCGTAGCTCAGCAGCAATTCGATAACGAATCCTTTTCTTAAGAACTAAACTGCTTACAGGTTGGATTCCAGTGCCTCATCGTTGTTGTATGAGCATGATCAGATTCCGATTTAGCCTACTCTTCTTTCTTCCTCCGGTACACATGGTCTCTATGCGTAATGTCAATTTCTGTGTCTATACATCGTTGACCATAGCCAGAGCGTATAATCGGACCGGTGCATTGTATTGTTTACAGCGTACATACGTCTACTTAGGTAAGTGTAGAAGGTACTGTAAAGGTATTCTACTATCCAGCATATCGTCGCATCCTCTTCATTTAGTCACCACCATTCCATTCTTTATACGTGTACATAGGATGATGCCATAGAGTTGTTTTGTAGCGTGGTCGATTAGCGGACTCGTGGCGTGCTTTTCCCTAATACGCACACGAATAGTTGCCAAGCACAATATACACAGGTACTCACATAGTTAGCCAGTATTATTCTCTATTCTTCTTACTAGCTACGTATTAATCGTCGGTAAATACTCGATTATATTTTTACGAAAGATCAACGTGCGAGACCGAGTAGCGGTCATCTGTCCGTGTCGTCAGATTTTTGCACCTGTGTCATTCAATTGATTTCAAAAGGGATCCCAGGGTCGTCGTGTTTGACACGAGTAACATTCAATCGTATCGTCGACGCGTGCGATCACACACATACATCTCGATTTCATTGGCTAAATTAGTTGAAATACGACAAAATGTAGAGCTATACTACAGAGAAAGATCACATATACCTACATTAACGAGTAGCGTGAAATTCAATGTCTCGTCGTACAGGTAGACTTTTGTTACCATTATAGACCTACGGTTTTGCGAAATATTATCAACGAATATAAATCAGCTTTGTAATGATAAAAGAATTACAGAAAACTAACCCAAAACGTATCAAAATGGACAAGCAGCAGGAAATAAATGCTGAATTACAGTACTAGTAGCTGAAACAGAAAACAAACTGAAAAGAGCAAAATACCAGCTTACAAATAGAAAATATCGTCAGAGAAAACCAAAGCTACGACTTGCAAAGGAATGGATACGTTGAGGAATAAAATTGTAATAAATGGAAACATCATCGAACAAGTCAACACGTTTAGATACCTTGGTAATGAAATTTTGTATCAAGAAGACGTAGATGTAAGTAGCAAGATCTCAAAGTTCCTGAGAGTCACTGGACTGATCAACAAATACCCCAAAAGTAATAAGATCGTGGTTGTCACATCCAAGTCAGTGTTGGGGCTATTTGGCCTGCCTGCTCCGTGGGATGGAACTTTCAGAGGACAAGCCTCAGGTGTAGATGAGTTTCTTCCTAGGTCTTCCTCTGCTCAGTTCCTGAGAGTCACTGGACTGATCAACAAATACACCAAAAGTAATAAGATCGTGGTTGTCACATCCAAGTCAGTGTTGGGGCTATTTGGCCTGCCTGCTCTGCGGGATGGAACTTGCAAAGGACAAGCCTCAGGTGTAGATGAGTTTCTTCCTAGGTCTTCCTCTGCTCCTTCTACCATAGGCGTGTACTTGAGGACCTGTTTCAGTAATCTTGTTTCCTCATCCATTCTATGAGTTTTCTCCAAATTTGTCTGTAGGACTTTGATTTTTTTTCATGATTGGTGTCACTCCAAGTTCTGATGTTATGGTCTCTGATTTGACCCCCATCTCTTAGAGTTACTCCTGCTTTTCTCCTCATGAATTTAATTCCTGCCACTGCAATTCTTCTTTTATCAGACTTCCACAGAACCCAAGTCTTTCATCCATATTTTATCATCAGTACTGTGAGTGTGTTGTACATCTTCAGTCCAGCTGCATTCTGCACCTTGTAGCCCCTGAGGGTTTTGTTGGTCATTCCAGCGACTGAGGAACTTTGCGATCTTGTCACTTACATCTACTTCTTCTTGATACGGAATTTCATTTCCAAGGTATTCAAATGTGTTGATCTGTTCGATGATGTTTCCATTTATTACAATTTTACTCCTCGCCTCATTCTTACGTTCGAAAGCCATAGTTTGGCTTTCTTTCTGAGGATATCTTCATATCGTAAGCTTCCGATGTTTTTGTAAGCTGAAATAGCGCTCTTTGCAAGTTATCTTCTTTTCCTGCTACTGTCGCCTGATCATATGCAAATAATACTGTACTCATTTCCTGGTGCTTGTCTATCCCGATAACTTTTGAATCAGTTTTCTACCATTCTTTTATCATGTGGTCCACGTGCATATTGAATGATAAACAGGACAGTGGGCATCGCTGGCGAACTGTTCTCTTGATTGTAGCGTGGTCAGAGAATTTATTTCCAATCCGCACTCTGATTTTGGTTTCTTCGTAAATATCTTTGAAAACTCTAGGTATTTTGTCGCTGACATCTTTGTCTTTCAAGATTTCAAACAGCTTCTTCCTATTGACTCTATCACATGCTTTTTCCAGGTCTATAAAGCTTTAAAGCATAATGTGTGTTTCAAGATCAAGTTAGATTCCTTTATGCATCAATAATTTCACACAGTAGCTGGCATCTGGGCAAGATCTTCCTTTTCTGAATCTGTTCTGACTTTCTGACATTTTTGTACCTGCATGTTCTGCCAATCGTTTCGCAAAGATTTTTGCGTAGATCTTACAGCAGGTATTTAGTAGATTTATGCCATGTTGCTTTTCTTGAATAGTGGTATTACAACTGACGATGTGGGTCCGGCAAAAGATGCTGAGGATACGCTGGACTGCGCGACAAACCAACATCTCAATCGTCAACAAAATACAGCTGTCAGTCAGACTAAGTGTTTTATGTGAAAGACGCAATCTAGGGTATTTTGGATATGGGATCAGGAGAGAAGTCCGAAATTTCAAAACAGATTTTCTCTTTGAGAGATCCAACAGTAAAAAAAGGAAAGAAAAATTTCCAACTAGGGGATTCAGTCCCCATTGTGTAGTATGGTAATGCAAAAAATTGGGAAAAATTTTTATATTTGAGCGAGCTGAATTTTTTTTATGGAAGGGAAGTAGGTGGAAGTAGGCTTAATTTTTATTTCTAATTGAAATAGGGAGGTATCATGCATGAATTTCCTAGCCAACCACGGGGTTAGTTTAAAAAAAATAAAGAGTTCAATTGAAATAAAGATGCATTTCACTAAATTTCAGCTTCAGTTTTTTAGATTCCATGACGAAAAAAAACAAGGTTTAAGCGTCACAGAATAATTTCAATATTTCTAGTAATTTTCGATATGTTTCAAACATTTTCTCAAAATTATAAATATCCTAAAAGATTTCTAGCATTAGATTGTGTGAAGGAGAGGGGGGGGGGGGAGTGATTCAATATATTGATGCTCACCCCCCCCCCCTCCTTTCCTTAAATCGACCTACGCTTTTCATTACATCAAATTTACGTAATAATATTTTTGAGGATTCCACGTAAGGGTGATTCAGCTCACAAAATTCTGAAAAAATTATTGTTGAAAAGTGGTAAAATTATATGAATCAATAAAAATAACGTGATAGCAATCAAGGTTAGTATTCTTCGCTTCAATATTTAATTCGTACAGGTTGATATTTTTATTCGATATCTATTCGCATCATTTAGGTAATTTTCTATTTTTCTAGCAGTGTAGATACCTATTTATTTATACGGCTAACGAATAATTGTAATTCCTTACTTTTATGCGCCTCGATAAGCAATGAGAAAACACGATGTGAAATTATCGCAGCAGTAAAAAAAATCTAGTTCGATATAGACGTTATTTTTAAATCTTTATTCTTCGTACGATTAAGTATGTTAGAAAAATCGCAAGTTTTAACGAATTATCTTACTAAATGAATCTGTGGTATTTTTACCCGTTACTGTCCCTCTTTCTCTATCTGATAAAGATTTTTCGGCACCTGAATAAAGCGACTTTTCTCCCAAAGCGAGCATGTTTTCGCGTGGAAGGATGCGGTAAGACAGATGCACTGATATCTTAATTGATATCCATGTATCATTGGCTCTTATTTTTTTTTACAAATCCCAACATAGATATTTGGTGGAGGCACATACATGTGTAGGAACAAAAGTAACACGATCCGATCACCGAAAAACAACAACTTCAACTTGCAGTATTTTTTACTTATCTAATTCGTGGAATTTTGTGCATGTATCCTCGACAAAACTAACTATTTCATCTATTCCGTTCGTTGTTCCTACGTTTTGTTGTCTGGATTAAAATGTACGACTATGTATTAGGTACGAAGTACAAACAATGAGAATTTCAGATACTTGGATCATTTTATAGGCAACTAAGCAAGTATCAAGCAATGCCAAAAGGGAATGAGAAAGAGTCTGAATCGGAAATTATTATGAAGTTCGCAGTTATGCACCAAGCACTTCATTTCCGGTTTTACAGTTATAAGAATGTCTATTTTAGCTCAAAATTACAAAAAACGCAATCAAAATTCGCGGAAAGCCAACCCTGGGGGGGGGGGTGCAAATTTTGGTTTTTTGGCAATTACTTCTCAAGTAACGTACTCAAGAAAAAATGTTGAAACCAAAGTTATAAAGTATTAAAAAAACAAACAGTTTTACTTCTTTGACTTTTATTTTTGAAAATCTTCAATTGACACAAATATTCCCCAAAACTCAGATCAATTCACTTTTAGTAGCATTTTTCTTGCATAGTACTTTCTCATATTATGTAAAATGAGAAAAATGTTGAACCATCTCCTTTTCTCAAAGAGGGAGTGGGAGGAGCAAGTTCTTGAGCAAACATAAAAAAATTACAATCAAAATTGTAAATTTTGTGTTTTTTAAGAACTTTGTGCAAATTTTGTGCTTTTAAAAAAAATATTTTTGTTGGCATGAGTAAAATACTAGGTTTTTTCAGAGGCTTGATTGTTTTCTTTGAGGTCAAAAAACTTGAAAATTTTTTACATTTATGCAATTCGTTTCTCTTAAAACTCCTACAAAAGAATTATTTAATTCTCAAGTCTTTTTTTTTTTAAATTTCGCCCTCGCTTCGTTTGGGCATATCATTTAATTCATTTTTATAAAATCAGGTTCAAAAAATAGTACACAAAAAAGGGGAAACTTCTCCTTTGAGTTACTCCTGGCACCGCTATTGGATTTTTCGTGTTTTTATGACCAGTTGGACCCTTGACTTTGAAAATTTTCACAGTGATTAAACGTTGTTTCCTTCCCAGGAATTACAATTTGTACAGTCGCATAAGATGGAAAAAAATTGAGCCTTTGAATAAATATAGGTTCTTGGTAATCCTTATTTCAGCTTCAAAATTTTTTTTTCTCCTATGCATAGAAAATTTTTGGCAATTTGTTTTGTCTGAAATCCCTCCTTGAAAATATCTACTGCAATAGGGGCAATGCGGCATCACCTCTGTAAGATTCAGTGAGAAATGTAAACTGGAAAAATAAAACAGTTTGGTAATGTTTTAGCTTTAAAAATTATTTACTCCCCTTCTGCAAAAGAAAATTTTAGAAAATTTTTGTAAGCTCCAGCACAGATGGTACTAGAGTCTTTATTTGAAAAATACTTGTTTTTTTATTGGCACTACACCCTGTACAACTGAACAAAACATAAAAATTCGAAAAGAAATGCTAAATTTATGGTGATATTTTAAATTCAAAAGTAATCTCTTCCCTCTTCCTGCTCCTCCTATCATAAAATATTTTTGAATTGCTCATAGATCTCAAGTTCATCTTTGAAAGATTCTCATCATAGTAGTGACATGCTGACACCACATCCGTATGCGGCAAAACATTGATATTAAAAAAATATATATGTATTTATAGGATAATCAGCTTCAAACAATTCCCTCTCCCGTTCTATGCACAAAAAATTTCTGAAAATTTCACTGGTGATGGCTACCAAGCGCTTCTCATAGGGAATACCATTGTAGTCAAGATACCACATTGGTAGAATTTTCGAATTTCTTTTTTCATAAACCACAAATTTTGGTCATCCCTTTTCCATCTTTTGGATTGAAAATTATGTTTAAGCAGCTTTTGGTATCACCTGATTATTTGTCTATATCAGGGTTGAAGCATTACCTATATTTTGCACATGTATTAACACACGTTTCACCCATACATTGTATTTATTTTCCAGCACAAAGTTGAAGAATTATTAATTTTTCAGTAAAAAATATTTTTTCAATCCACATCTTCATATTAGTTTCATTTTCATTCTTGAACGTTCTTAGTCCTTCCAAAAGATTAGTAGCATGAGCATTTTTTTGATGAAATTAATTTTGATGTTTCATCAAATACTTGAGATATTTCAGAATTTTTTTGAAATGTGTATTTTGAAAAGTTTTTGGAAAGGGAATTTTGACAAACTGGTCAACGAATTTTACCAAAAAATTAATTTTTCTTTTGTAATGTTATTGAAAAATAAATTTTGTATTTTCATTACAATTTTTTGAAGAATATAGGTCTGAAACTTTTTCAAAAAATGAGTTTTACAATTTTGTGGAAAATTTTCTGCATTATAAAATTAATTCATATCCCAGACTTGCGGTATACCACGACACCGGGGCTGGGCTATAAGTCTGTTCGCGATGCGTCCCGAGACGACGCTTCATTCCCTGAGTAAACAACATACAACCTATCACATTGTTTTGCACTTTAAAGTTTGAATTAGCGGTTGATTTCAGTCAACAGTCAAGAGACAACTTGTTAACATAAATTATGTAAATAAAGGTAAAATTTCTCCGAATAAGGAGTACCCCTTAGTTAGGATATTTTTGGAAACCCTGCTTGTGCAAGGTGTATGT
>FIZR01018573.1:0-11428 GCA_900060175.1 Ferrisia virgata
CCCCTCCCCCCTAAATACTTGAGCTAGGGGTCCAAAAATGGTGTCAAACTTAATTGCCAGATTAGGGGAACCTTTTAGGGCAGGAACGGTCAAAATCGGTTTCCAAGGCCAAAACCCCATACTTAACCGGCTATACCCTTTATTACGAGAAAAAAGAAAATTATATTTAATTTTGATTGGAATGTATATACGAAATATCAAAATCACTTGCAGGTTCCGGTAGCAACTGATAAAAAATTAAAGAAAAGTTAGTCCCCCGAATGGAAACTGTGGTGAGTCTACAAGAAGAGAGAAAAGTGAGCTAAATAAGAGCGAACTATGACGTCTTCAACGCTAAAGAACGAACAGATGATTATTAGATTTTTTTTAATAAACGTACTCACCATTATATTATCAACATACATTTTTTATTTACTTCTAGTATTTACCATTTTGCGTTTATTATTTATTAATGCTGTTCAGATTCAAATTCAGGTTTGATTAGGAATGACGCGGGGAGATGTTTACTTCGTTGAAAGTTTGTTTTGAAAGATGAAGTGTTTAGTGGCCAAGTATTACTCGCGCCGAAGATTTACGATTACGTAAAAAAAAAAAAGAGTTCGTTGATTTTTTCTTTTAATTATCCAATAATTTAAAGTCGATGAAGTTTGTGCAGAGGCTGGCCATTCCGGCATAGACGGGCAGTAAAAATATCAAAACACCAAAAAAATATATTTTTACAAAAGAATGGTAATTACACGTTATTCCATAGTATGTATAGGTACATATTTGATTATTACGATACGCAGGTATTTCGCCATTTTCGATGATATACGACAATACGAGTATATATATAGGTAAGTATACTGTATTTAATTATATACATTACGTATGTAGGTACTCATATGTAGGTAGCTCTACCTACCACCTACTACCTAGTACAATACGTATATAGTAAACCGATAACTTTATCAATTAGCAATTACCGTTAGTTATTTGGTAATTTAACGCATGGTTATGGTAGGTCTGTAAAGTAGTAGTACGTTCGTACTGGTTACCCCAACAAATTTGTTGATAGCGACTGAGGTAGTACAGCACTACAAACAAGAATAGGTAAGTATAAGAATTTTGCGGCGGGTGGTGAACTTTGGACGATAAAACCACGAATTTTAATTTATAGCAACATCCCAAAAAAAAAAAAAAAAAAAAAAAAGTATAAGAATTTTGCGGCGGGTGGTGAACTTTGGACGATAAAAACAAGAATTTTAAATTATAACAACATCCAAAAAAAAAAAAAAAAAAAAAAAACTAATTCACACCACCACATCACAGCTTATCATTCATTCATTCATTGTCATCCCAACTTCAGGTTGTTGTTGTTGTTATTATTATTTTAGGTGTTACCTGATACCTGGGTATAATTTTTTTAATAACGCGTACGTAGTACGTAGTACGTAGAACGTAGGAACGTACCTATACCTACTACCTACTATCGTTCACTTTAAGTAGGTAGCACGAGTACGTCTACGTATTTGTAATGTATGTGTGTACATGCGGGCATGTTTATTTATGTATGACAGTACGTAACTAAGCACATAGGTACAAAGAACTAACACACAATACACTTTCTACGCTTTCAAATACGAGTAGGATAAAGTAACGGTAAGTAAACTGTATAAAGGCTACCACATGAGACAGTACGTTAGATACCAGGGAGGTAATTCGGACTCGGAGTCAGTAGGTAAGCGGGAAAAAGGTGACGATTTCAACTTAAACGTTACATACATTAGACGATATAAAATTTGATAGGAAAAACGTAGGTAAGAAAAAAGTTGACGCGCACAAATGCGGCGAGTATACAAAAATTAAATTCCAAAATGTGGATGCTACATGACGTATTTGAAAAGAAAAAAATCATGATCGCCGAGTCATGGTATTCGGTATATATGTTTGCGAATATACCAATTACCAATAATACATCGCACTTGTACCGAAATACGATGTCGATTAAAAACTGATTTAATAACGAACTATGTACCTCTACCTAAACAGCAAAAAATAAAAAAAAATCAAAGAACGAGAGAGAGCGAGAGAAAGAAAAAAAAAGGTCAAGAATAATAATAAAGGGAAGAAAATAAACAGGTCATGGTAAACGTAAACAACAACAATTGACTGAAGATAAAATAAATAAATGAAAAAAACCTTAGATTGGTATACGATAAATATTTGTACGCAGCAAGTATTTCAGTATAGGTAAAAGGTATCTATCTATTCGATAGGCTTAATTTAAACAGGAAAGTACACATACATACTTGTAGTACACGAGCAAATATGCAATAGGTATGTGTCGAGTACGAATAGTCAGATAATTTGTAAGTATACCTTAACGGATAATGTAAGAGTTTTAGGATACCTGTTAGGATCTTACTTATGCGTATATGTACTGATCAGCTCTGTCCTACATCGAGGGTTGGGTAAGGGGTTCGTCTATTTATTTATTTTTTTCATACCTACATAAATGCAAGCCAATGTTCTTTCTTCGGAAATACCCGTAACGTCTTAGATTAGAGCATCGTGATGAAATTTACTTCGTTTTCAGCGAATTTTTCAAAAGTATAAAAATACTAGTTCATAACGATATACCTGATACTGATTATAATTTTCGTATTCATTATCCGTTTCTAAACCTTTAATCCGAAATCCGAAACTACGAGAAAAAGAGAAATTGTAAAACCAATGTAAAATGCAAGAAATGGCGTATTTTTTTTCGCCAGCTATACCGAAAAATACGAAAAAAAAAAAAATAAAAAAGAATTTCCAAAATGTTTACTTTATGAAGTCAATAGTTCGGATTTGAGGATTTTGTGGCATTGGTCTACAAAAATATCGAATCGTAAATTAAATCAGGATCGGAATTCCGACGCAGAGTGGACTTTTCCTCGCTCAGACGGGCTCATTCGTTCAGTCTTGTTAAAGCTTTAATACACGCATTGCATAGGTACGACGATATCTGCAGCTAATTAAGAAAAAATATGAAAAAAATAGAATCGATAGTAGATACCCTAGTTTATAGACTTCACGGTCATAAATGAAAAATACACTGTACTGGGTGTGGGTGCCTACTATCTAACTACTCAACTACCTAATTATTCGTACATCCTAGTTACTAATGATCATCCAAACAAAAAAGTGTAGGATTTAAAAAAAAAAAAAAAATCAATCAATTTGAACCATAAGACTAGGCCAGCATAAAAAGGTGTATTATGTATGTACTCGTAGTTAGTAGCTAAGTGCTGGTATTCGTACTCAATGTACACGTATACAACAAACTGGTAACTATATCGGTTGATTTAAAGAATTCTCGTAAAATTGGTACAAAATTTTACGAATAGTTCTACACATATACGTATGTAGGTAGGCTAGATACACTTCACCTACATATTATATGTAGGTACTTGAAACGAGGGAGGGGGGCGGGTGAGGAATGAAACGAAATAAACAACAACAAAGATAGGTAATTTAACCTCGTCGGTATTTCGGATCGGTATGTACGCGAGATCAAGATTAGCCTTTGAAAGATAGGTATTTTTAAACGACGTAAAAATGCGTAATGCTACGATAAAAATGAACGTAAAACTATAAAATATCAAGATTCGGTACCGTACGTTACGTATGTCATATAAGTCTATATAGTTATACTCGTACATAGCACACAGAGGCCTACTAGTGCTAGTAGGCACTAGGCACTAGGCACGTACCGCTTACACACACATATACATATATATATATATATATCTCACATTCGTTAATTTAAGTATAGTCAAAACACGACGACCGATAAAATATTATAGTAGACGGGGATCTAGCATACAAAAACGTATTACACGTATCCATCAGAACCCAATAATTAAAATAATGCTCACTCGATGGCATCGTTCGTTATCACGCTTACCATATACATGTTGGGATATCTACCTACGTGCGTAGGTACAAACATATTAAGTAAGTAGATCTAGGTATTCGGGTAGGTAAAATTTAGTCCTTTGGTATACCGTACGTATTTTTAGCGTACTCTTCATAATACGGAACATCTCTGCTTGTTCGTGGCTTTTCGTCGTTTCGCAGCTGTAGCGGTGGAATCGTAGTAATACCGAAGGAGTAGGAATAGGAATAGGAGTAGGAGTAGGAGTAGTAGAATTGGAGGAAAGATAATTAATATAAAAATCGAATTTTGGCCGCACGTCATAGATAAGATTCTATCTTCGGGATGGAAGTTACACGTTTGAAATTATTTAGACGATTTTCTCACTTCTAAATGCGTTTGTGGTTTTTGACTGGTCGATTCCTTAGCAGTGGTTGATATTTTAACCTCGTCCTCATCTTGGAACATGGGATTTTTCACTTCCATTTCGCCGGTCTGCAAAAATAATTCGAAATACGTATTAAAACCAGTTATACGAAGGTATTAGCCTATCTGCGTGTAGCTATCTACGCGGTACACTACGAAGAAGCAAAGATTGGCAGGCGGTATTGAGAATCACAAGGCACAGCACTGAGCTATCAGGCTAGCAGCCGGCGGTCAACTTACCACAGGAGCTAGTCCGGGACATTCGTATACCGTCATGTCGTCTTCTTCACTCCCAGATTCGGTCCCTTTACGTATTTTCATCGGCGATGAATTTCTAAAAACAATGTCCATATTCGATTAGAACAATACGAATTGTTTCCACCGTCTTGGTAAAGAGGCAATGGTACAGAAATTTCAATTGTGCGAAAATAATATAATTTTTATACGATGCACAGTGGCGCTGTAGACTTCTCAAAATGCGCAAAATAGCGAAAAAAAATCTTCACCGATCAGTTTTACCACAGTATCGAATTATTATACAAATACCAAGTGTCCAAGAATGATAAACCGAATTACATTATCCTCACTCATACACTTCTGAACGCGTGTCGAAGTTGGGGACGTGCTGTTTGTTAGGTATTTTGCTTCTGCGTGAACGTTTATTTCAAGTGTGTAGAGTTCGCAGTAAAATTAGCATATTTTTAAATACGAATAGTGAAAAATATTCCCCAAAATGAGTACTTTTTAATATTATGTTTGGTTCTTGGGCTGTTACGAGCCGTACTTTGATAATAATAGATAAAAGATACTCGTATTTTGACGATTTTAGCAACATAAATCATACCAAAAGCAGTGGTGTGGTATCCACGTAAGCAATACTTACATTTCGGTAAAAAATTACTGCAAATATTTATAAATTCAGAAATGTAAAATAGACTGTTACTGGAGATGAGATCCAGGAAAAATAAAAAAATTTCTGCTGTTATTTATAAATTTAAAGATGTAAAACAAGACTTTAAAAGGCTACAAATATAATTACAATTCGTCTGTTCATTCTGTTCGTGTAGTAAGCAACAGACGTCTTGCTTACAACGCGGAATAACGAACATTGCCCCCCTCGACTTTTATATCATGTAGATTTGTAGGTACTTGCGGGTGTTGATGGGAACGAGAGTGGGAATGCGCTAAGTGGTGGAAACACGTTTGTGTGAGCAGTTGTCGAATTGCTTACGTACCAATAAGTGGTTAAACACTAAGCTAACATAAGTTTGATCACTACTACAACCAATTTTTCTATTATTTTTTAGAACACCTAATGAAATCCTGAACACATTCTTAAAATAAATCATGCTTACTGATTTTTGTACTTCAATTAATAATATATAATATTTAATTAAATTTGAACAGAAGCGAAATTGATTTTGTAGGTACAGGCAAGTGTTGGTAGGAACGAGAGAGGGAATGTACCAAGTGGTGGATATACAGCTTTGTGTAAGCATTCGTCGAATTGCTTATGTAATAATAAATGGTTCAACGCTGCACTAAGATTGAGTTGAAATTTAAATAAAAAAATTTTCAATATTTATATTGCTTACACTTAATTTTACCTCACGCCACACTGCTGACCAAAAGTATATGAGGCGCACCTGAGCACTCCAAATTTTATTGGTAGAGTGATAGTCCCGAGTGCCTTGAATACGATTTTAATGTTAGCTTTTGTATATACTCGCATTTTCGTGATTTATAAGTGAAAAAGTGGCTAATTTTTTAATGATTATACCTGTCTTCAGTTGTTTTTTTTTTCATCAATTACTTCAGTGATTAAAAAGTATGAAAAAAACTGTGACAAAAATAAAATTTCAATTATTTTATTGTCTGCCCGTCATTTTTTAGGCCAAATTTGTAATCCACAACTTGTAGTAATGTCAGCCACTACATTCTGCACCTTAGTATTTTTTTCGTGAGAGATTTGTAATCTACGACCTCGAAAACCCTGATTGCAAGCCGAGATATCCTGGTATGAAATTTTTTTTTTTTTTTTTGAAAATTATACAGCATATTCGACTTTATTTTTCGAAACAACCGTTATAGGTATAGGGTTGGGATTTAAACTAGGAAAGATGTAACTTTAGATCTACCTACGTAGATTGTGATGATGTGGTCGTTTATTTTAATAGGATAATGGTTGGGCGTTTAATGATCGAAATAATCGAAAAAACGTATTCTGAAACACGCAATTTTTAGTTTTTGTTAAAAATATGGAAAATTTATTTTCATAACCTATCGTGATTATTAGTATCGTTGAATGAACCAAGTCCAGTTTTTTCAATAGCGACAGTCACACTTGTCAATCTAGAGATATATGAAATTATAAACTTATCACGATCGTTTAATGTTTTAAAAAAATTCCGAAATTAACGTGGAAATCTTCTATTTTTGAAAAAAATATAAACGCGCTGTAAAGTACAAACATTCGAAAGAGTCGGCATGCTTGTGAAGAGCTAGAAATAATCACGTCTGTCTAATCAGAATAGAAATATGTTTTGTAGTCAAACATCGTTTGAACTCTGAAATTTCATGTATCGCAGAAGGGCGGCGAGAAACCCATGCAAAATTGGTAATATCTTCAAATGGGCTATCGAATTAACCCTGCGAATTCAAATTTGGTAGGTACTAACCTACGGTAACTCTAAACTAAATCTGATAGGGACTTCAGAGGGGTATGGATGAAATCTAAAATTGGCAATATCTAAGAGTAGCCTATGGAAATATAGATAATTTGATCTTGCGATTGCAAATTCGATACCGATTTGACTCCAAACCCCATAGAGACCAGAGGAAGAGATGGGGGAAGGAATCCAAAATTGAAAATTAATAACGTACTTATCGGTAACAATTTTAACATTTATATGTAGGCAATATTTTCTTTCTCGCAGAATAAATATCTCAAAGAACCTCTTTAGCGAGCAAAACCTTTCAAATTATAGTACAAATGAGTTGACTTTTAAGCGAAAAAAAAAAAAAAAAAACATTTTTAAACACTCGGGCTTACTTTTCCATAGCGATGATCTGCTGTTTTTGATGTTGATAATGGTACATTTGTGCAGAATGGGCTAAATGTCGGTCACCAGTCGGTGCTGGTGTGTCTTTACACGGTCCGGTTACTCCGTACGCCGGATAATCCACATCTTCGGCATCCTTCACGTTTTTTCGTAGTTTCCTGCCAAATAAATATATTATGTAAATTTCAACACCGATGCATGTTCGTAATTATTATAATGTACCTAAACTTATGTACAGTATTTTTAAGTCCTTGTCATCCTGCTCGAAATTTGGTAACCGATAGATACGCGAGTAAGTAAACAAGTAAGCAAGTAGCTAAGTAAGTAAATAAGTAAGCGAGTCAGTCAGCAGATAAAAAAAATATGCAGGCCTACTAAAAACTCGTAAATATTTCAAAAAGGGAAAGAGCGATATAAATCTTACATATTAATCGTAAACGTAGGTAGGTCCAGCTACACCAGCAGAAATGAGCAGATAAATTTGACGGATGCCTTAATTAATTAACGAGTAAAAGCAGAAAATATCTAATAACGACTATACGAGTACCTAGGTAATAGATAATAATGAAGCAAGGATAAAAATAGGTACGTAAAGTACTTGCAAACTCACTGATTTCCGGTCAAAGAGTCGATATTCGATTTTAGATTATTTAGATTTTTAACAAAATTTGGTAACATTTTGAATTTCCTATACGATTAGATCAGCGAGAACGACAAATCGTGAATTGGACGTTCACATGCGAGAATTTTACGTAACAGATACGATACATGGAGTATAGGCAGTTGAACGGCTTTTAAAATATACTACATACGAAGCAGCTTTAGCACTAACCGAGTAATGCGAAAGTGTTGATGAAAATGATGGGGAAAAAGGTCGTTTTGTACGCTTTTATCGGTTGATTCGACTTTCTAGTTTTGCGTTCTTTCTCACACTATTGCTGCGGTAGACGGTGAGATAGAAGATTCTCGATTAACGATGCTTTTCAAGGGCGTATTTATTACGATATAATTTAATAAAAGAAGAACTCGACGACGGTAATAATAGACGCGAAAAAATTTCAAGAATGCCCCCCAATGGCCCGAAAAAAATATTCCGAGCGTCGAGCAAATTTTCAAAATTGTCGAAACCTCTTCTCCTCTCGTGTACTTAGCGTATATAATTCGACGACGCCATCGCCCGCGCGTCCATATCCAAGCTATAAGCTTACAGGTATTCAATTTTAATTTCGAACGAATCGTACCGTTTCTACTACCGGCTAAATATGTGTAGGTCTACGTATATGAAAGACGCCATAATACGTCTAATGGAAGTGATAAAAAGTAGCTATAGGTAGGATCATCTACGTAAATCTTTTGCCTCGTTGAGAAAAACTCTCCATCAAATCAACTCTTTTTTTCTCTCAAAAATATAAGATTTAAAAAAGACTTCAAAAACGAACGAAATATAGAATTTTTTTTTTTTTACCATAGGCGGATTTAAGGGGAAGGGGGGGCTAAGCACTTCGATGTTGAATTAGCCTCCCCCTAGACAATTTTTCCATGCAAGCTAAATTTCATACAAATGGCTAGAAACGTTTTGAAATCTATTCGAAATATTGAGAAAATATTTACAACATCTTGATAACTGATGAATTGAAATTTCAGTATAATTTAGAAATGATTTTGCTGTATTTGTAACTCTTCTTTTTTCCTTTATAAAATCCGTAAAATTGGAGCTAAAATTTCGAGAAATGCGCCTTTTTTTTTTTATTTAAAATAATTTCCAACGGCAACATAACATAAGCGCATCCAACCCCTCTCCAAAAGAAACAATTTAGCTTCTTGAAATATAGATAGTTTTTTCTAATGTTTCACTTCTTCATGCTGTTGGCTTAACCTCTCCCCTCCTCAATACCAAACCACCAAACTTAGTCTATGAATTTTACTCACTTTTTTATAATATTGTAAGAAAATAGTCGAGTGTTCTGCCAGTCAAAATAGACCTGATCTAGACACAATACTTACTTCATCATACCAACTGCAAATTCATAAATTCCATTTTCTACGTCATTTTAGAAGATGAAAAAAAAGCCAAATGACTCGAACAAAAAATTAAGGTTTGAAAATTTAAATAAAATCGACGAATAAAGTAACTAGTTCGGCATAATTTGTTCTGTAAAACGCGAATCTGATGTCAATTTTTCCTCGCGATCGAAAAATTTGGAATTTTGTCGCAAGAATACGAATTTCTTTATGAATTTTTCAAGAATCTCACTGTTTTTCACAAATTTTGAAACGTATTTTCAATACTTGTACAATTTTTTAGAATTGTAAGTGTTTCTCGTGTTTTTCCCAGATAGGTATTAAAACAATCACCGATTTGCCCATCTAGCTTAGTACCTATCTACCTAACTACCTGGCTTTCTGTATTCCAAACGTCCATTAAATATGCCAACCTGATACCTAACGGTGGACGAATAAATTATTTACAGTCTAATTTGAATACTTATTACCAGTTCCGCGATAGAGTGTTATAAGTATTTATTATCTGTACAAATAGAAAATAAACCCACTTCGAAGGAAATGAATCGCATTAAACACTCGTCGATTAATTTTACCACTTTGAAATAGTCTATGAACGCGTTTTTTTGCCCTTGAGACGATTTATTTGACAAACAACGAAAGGTTAGGATTTTTTATTTTTCATTTTAATAAAAATAAACTTTGGGTTTTTTCACAACGCGAATGGTGCAATTTTTATTTAAAAAAGCTTTTCAAATACCAGCGAACGTTGCATTGTCACGCTCGGATACCGAATGCTCGGATTTCAAAAAAGCTTCGCAAATAAAAATTGCGTTTTCGCGAGAAAGCTTAGAATATTTTTTTTACACTTATATAGCGTAGCATAGTTACCACATCTCGAGAACGCAGTTTATATAGATTTTACTCGAATCGTAAATAGGTACTAAACAGGTAAATGCTGATGAATTAATGAAAAGCGGAAGTGAAGACGGGAGAGAGGAGGAAAAAAGGAGAGGATTTCCGCGGATTGGATGCCTTCGAAAAATTCTGTTCAATTTTACAAATTCGAATAATTTTTCACAGATTCTTCGTTAATTTTTGCTCGCCTATGAACTGGCTTTTCTACGCACAATCGTATACTACCCCTAACATACGGTGTTTTTATTATCTTTTCAATGAGTATCTACATATTTTAACATGGCTATGTCTTGGGGCTGGCCAGTCATTCTGTGAAAACGTTATGTTTTTAATTTTTGGACTTAATGCTGAAAATGTTAACATGGGTATGTCTTAAGGGTGGGAAAGATTGATAAAACTCACCAATGAAAGATGAGAACGGCTGATTCTTGGACTTTATGCTAAAACGTCTGAGTGAAGTATTTGATTTTAGATTTGAAGTTTTTGATCAAAAACTCGCGATAAAAGATAATTAAGTACGAATGATCTACGCACTTTATGTTAAAATGTTCAAGTTGAATAAATGTGAAAAAAAAGAGAAAAATTAAAAAAAATTATACATAGATTATTACGAGTGACTTTTGCACTTTTTGTTGAAATGTTGACACGGATGTGTAACATTTTCTGTTGAAAGGTGCGAGTTCATATGAATATGTCTTAGGCCTGGGGATCATTCAGTGAAAGCGTTTCGTTTTCGGTGTAATATTTTGCATTTTTGGATTTTATGTTAAAACGTTAACAGGGATATATCTTAAGGGTGGGAAAGTTGTACATTTTTGGTGAATTTTTGAGTTTCAGGTGACACTTGAACGACACATCACTGGCGAACTTCTGACACATATTTGTTGACACTATCACGGCACAGATATGTTATAAGTTTGACATTTTCGTTGATACATTAATGACGTATAAATGACATATATTTCTAACGCTTGTAAGATTATATTCTATTGGCATAAATATGACGTGAAGTTGATGCGTCAGCTGACATCTTTGCGGTACACGAATGGCACATTTCTGACACACGTTGTGTAACGTTATCGTGGCACAAATGTGTCATATGACTGACGCTTTTTTGGCA
>FIZR01018574.1:0-35711 GCA_900060175.1 Ferrisia virgata
TTTCATATAGTAGACACCAAGATATGCAATTTTCTTCATAACAATAGAAAAAAAATAGAAATCTGAAAGGCGGAGGACGTTCCTATTAAAATTAAAGAGCTCATACGTGGAGAGAATTTTTTTGAGGTGTCCACCAACCAGTTTTTCAGGGTACCAAGTGAAAAGAAAATAATCGTTTTTTTTGACCCACCCTATTGCCCATGTTCTTGAAAACGCCTCAAAATTTCGTAGCTATCATTAAAGTAATTCAATCGCGAAAAGAAATATAATAATTTTAACAGATCTGATTTCAAACTTCGAAAACTGAAATTTTTCACAACAACAACAACGAATAATATGTAAATGGGTAAGAAAATGCTCACCACGTTGTAGGCGGCGTACTGAAATGTGTAGAGCAGACTTTATTACCAAGACGGCAAGTATCATATTTTTCTTTCTTTACGCGAGAACTGAGTCAGTATGCAATTTACGCGAGTACCATTGGAGTTTTGCAGAGATATAATCTATCTTATTAAGCGTCTTTTTATTGCCAATAAAATAATGTAAAAATACGAGTATACGACCCGATTCATCGTATCAATCGTGCCGCGTTCCGCGATTTTTCTACACGCGATATTCGTCGCTGTTTTTAAGCGTGAAAGAAAAGGGCGTCCAGGCGGTGGCGAAACCATGCAAATGAGCGAATACAAATTCCATCGTCGTCGCCGTTATCGCCACATTCATGATGGAGTTATACTACAAAATATTATATACCCATACCATGGGTACGATGCACGTCTAGCGTACGTACGCTTCGGTAAATAGACTGTCGCTCGCGGTGGCTGGCGTCTATTTTCGACGTTTAAACGACCCCGATGGAGATTGTAAAATGTAAGTAGATGTACAGGCTCGTTTAAGGGTTCGCTCGACGATTATATAACAAAGGTATTTTACTATACGACAAACAGGTCGAAAATTCAATTTAACTTGGAAAAAATACATAATATCGTATATACGAGTACAATGTATACGTAGTGTGTAGCACTTTCGTATATAGGCAGGTTTATCTTTTATCGCTACTCTACTCGTGCGTGTTATTCGATTCGTAGCCGCAAATGGGACCAAGATGCTAGCTAGATTCGAGATACGAAGTACGAACGCGTGTTCAAAAGCACCTTATTCATTCGGCATTTGATAGTTGGATAAGAGTGGCCACAAAATGAACGATTCAGTTACCAATGTATAGCTTGAAAAGAATGAAGTGAGGTTAGAAACGAACATCTTACGAAAGATAATACAAGCTGTCCTAAAATATGTATCAGCAAAGAAATAAATACGATACAATGTTGAATTCTTCTTTTGCACCTCCTCCAGTCCAACTACCCCGCATGGAACAAAAATAATAAACATAAGAAGGAGACGATGAATAAACGAAATTTCTCAGAGTCACCCCTGGGGCAAGGAAAATATCTTCAACTTGACAATAAGAAGTTTCTGTGATGTTAAGAGCCCCACATTTAGCTCCGTTGCTCAATTTTTGTAGGAGCTAAGCAAATCCAACCGAAAATCCAGTTTCTTGAGAATGTAAAGGGGTGCAGAAGAGCTTTTAAAATTCCCAAAAAGCACGTCCAAGACATCCGCTAAATCTGACCACTAAACTTATAACCACCTGGCTCAATGAAGAGGACAAGGGTATATATGCCAAACAGCACCCCAAAATTGACACAGATCGACTAAAAAAATACTTCTTCCGGGAATGGGGCACATGCAGAACAGCTGCTAAATCCACATACCAAATTTCATCTTCCCAGCTCAGTTTTCAGAGTGAGTACGGGAAGAACAAACTCCTTCGACAAAAATGGATAAAAACTGCAGGAAATTACCTAAAAATCACGTACAAATATTGAAACAAATTATGAAAATTGACCTACAATGACAGAAAATCGTTAAAAATTTCAAAAAATTGGGTAAAAATTTGACAAAAATGGCTGAAAAATGCAGAAATAAGGTTAAAAATCACGAAAATCTCTCGAAAATTAGGTAAAAATTAACCTACAGTATGAAAAAATCGTTAAAAATTATCGAAATTTGGTTAAAAATTTTTAAAACATGAGTTAAAACAGAAAGTTGGTCAAAAATTACAAACAAAATTTAATACATACTTAAAAATTGAACAAAACTTGTTAAAATTTTTGGAATAGGATATAAATTCGATAAAAATGAGTAAAAAGCCCAGAAAATTTATCAAAAATAATGAAAAATCGATGGAAAATTACGTGAAAATTGACCTACAATACGAAAAATGTCGTTAAACTTTATTGAAATTTAGTTAAAAATTTGGCAAAAATGGGTCAAAAATGTAGAAAATTGATCAAAAATCACGAAAAAAAAATTTTAAATAGCTGAAAATCGAGCAAAAATTGTTAAAAATTATTGAAATTGAGTGAAAATTTCACTAAAGTGAGTAAAAAAAGGGAAGAATTGATCAAAAATCATGAAAAACTGTTAAAAATTAGTTGAAAATTGACCTAAAAGTACAAAAAAATTCGTTAAAAATCATTGAAAATTAGGTGAAAATTTGATAAAAATTACGAAAAAAACATTGAAAATTGATCTAACAATCTAGAAAAAATCGTTAGAAAATCATCGAAAATTGGGTCAAAAATTGAAAAAATTTGGTCAAAAATGCAGAAAAATGATTGAAAATTAAGGAAAATGTTAAAAAAATGATTGAAAATTGAATGAAAATAACAAAAAATGGGTTGAAAGTGAAAAGTTTTTCTTGATGTTTGATCAAATTTCAATAAATTTCAATGATTCTGGGCAAATTTTCACTTATTTTTATCCTATTTTGGATGATTTTTAATGATTTTTGATCAATTTTCTAAATTTTATCATATATTAAGTCAATTTTTAATAATTTTTAACGATTTTTGTTCAATTTTCTTAAATTTTGTCAATTTTTTATCCAATTTTCAATTTTGATAAATTTCAACGATTTTGGGCGAATTTTCACTTGTTTTTGCCAATTTTTTATACAGTTTTGGATGTTTTTTAATGATTTTTAATGATTTTTAACGATTTTTGGTCAATCTTACCCATTTTTGTCATATCTTTATCCAATTTTCAGTGATATTTAATGAATTTTTCGAAATTTTTGATCCATTTTTGTCATTTTTTCACTTGGTTTTCAATGATTTTCAACAAAATTATTTGTATTTAAGGTCAATTTTCCACATTTTTTCGAAATTTTTGATCAATTTTCCGCGTTCTTAATTGATTTTTGTCAATTTTCATTGGCTTACAACGATTTTTTTTCCATATATCAGATTCTTTACCGTGAAATTTGAGTATTTTTATCGCACGAATGGGGTTCCTGGGAGTAGTTCAAGTTGCTGAATACGAATCTGTTGCTAGTTTTTTCGTATATTAATTTCTTAATTAAAGAAAGTAACATTTCTAATTTTTAGCTTCACGCTTTACTTGCCATAACCATCGAAGTTTGCCAGAAATCTGATGCTGTCAAATCAATGCTTCAAAATGTCCTTCTAAATATTTTTCGACGTTAAAATCAAGTTAAAAGCGTAAGAGAAAATATTTAAAACAATCAATACAAAAATGTTGAGCTTTTTCCTCCTCCAGAATTTCTTCTCTTCCATGGAAAACCTTAATAGTTGACCGAAAATTCACCATTCAATTTGAGACCATAAATTC
The DNA here is from genome assembly GCA_900060175.1 of Ferrisia virgata. Classification (NCBI taxonomy): domain Eukaryota; kingdom Metazoa; phylum Arthropoda; class Insecta; order Hemiptera; family Pseudococcidae; genus Ferrisia; species Ferrisia virgata. The sequence goes on from FIZR01018574.1 coordinate 3,694, forward strand.
AAAAAATATAATATTTTTTAGATAACCAACGTTAAACACTGAGAGATTTTGAATATGAGCTGCTGTCTTCGGGAATCCTCCGTATACGATTTGAGGTGCAAACGATGCCCAAATAAATAGATTTGGGCACACTCAAAAAACCCTTGCTTCGTAGGTTGACCAGTGCTGGTCTTGGACCTCTTGAAAATTGAACCAATATTAGGCGTCAGTTGGCCAATTCGAATCGCTATAGAATTCATAAGTGATAGCTATCCCCCTTCTCCTCCCAAGAAAAATATTACGAAACAACTTACTTAACGCACATCTCTAATCACAATTTATACTGCGAAAATTTGTACTCACCTAGAACAGAAAATAAAGCAAAAATTGCGGGTTAATTAATAAGATATTGGGTAATTTTCAGTATAAATATATCGTTAGTTGAGTATTCAACTATCTTTCCTGAAAATATAATTATTCAAAATATTTTGTACATAAAGAAATTAGACACCGTCTAACGAAGGCAATACTTTCGATATTTCTACCCACTCGAGTTAGCCATTCATCGTATTAATTTCAATTTTTATAATTTTTGCCTAAATGACGTGGATGGTTGGTTACGTAGGTGGTCGTCTGTTGGGGACGTTTACAAGTCCAAGTATAACAGGTACAGTTACGTTACACATTACACATATAGAGTAAAAATTAAACAACGCTCATTGCCTAAAAATCCACCAAAATGTTTCAATTTTACCCTCGTATAATTCGACGTCGTCGTCGTCGACGACATCCTGCCGGACACAGTACCCACTGGCCACCTACACACGTACCCATTAATATAATAAAAACCAACAACGTACACATCTTGTCACACGTTTAGCAAACTTGATCGAAATTTTCAGCTGGATATTATGTCAAAAGCTGCAAAAGAGAACCCGCAGAGATGACTGAAAGAGTATAGAGTATGTGATACGCACACAGCTACACACATACACGTAGACGTACGTGTACAAACGATGACCCACGTCATCGAAAAGAAACTATTTGGCTGTGTGAACTGTTGAAAAGCCCATACGATAGATTTTCATCACGTGTGTCACATTTTATATTACACATAATACATACGTCATGTTACATCGTGTGCCGTCATCAACCTCATCGCAGCCGAACGTTTTCAATAATTTAAAACTTTTCCAGTTTAAAAAGCCGATGACTTTTTCAATACCAGTCGTCCTTGCCATCCACCCAGGTGCTGATAACTTTTCGCAAGGGAAGTACATACTACAACCACAAATAATGCGTAGGTTTAAGTTTTTTTGTTTTTTTTTTTTTTGTTTTATTATCAACGCCAGCATTCCATTCGAAGGCGAACGTACATACGAACGATATTGAAACAGAAAGTCTCGTACAGGCATTTTTATTTTCTTTTTTAATCTCGAGGCAATTAGAAAATATACAATGGAATGCGATATCGTGGCTTTTGCCGGACGTGAGACAATGGCTAAGATAAAAATTTCATTGTTTGCGTATTCTTTTTTCACTTTTTTTTTTCGCCCGCGAAATTTCATTAATTTAGGTTGCTCGAAGAAGAAAGGGGAAAAATGGTACGACGACGCTTGGTAAATTATTAAAGAAAGAAGTTTGGCACAGGACGCAGCGTGGAAATTGTCCCTTGTCTGCGACTCTACGATGCTAGTTACGATATTTGCCCAAGTAGAATAGGGTAAAAGGGGTACCAATGATTTTAAACCGCGATAAAATTATGGTCTCGAGGTATTTCGAATGAAGAAAAGATGCTGGAAAAAATTACTCGTATATAAAATTATACGAGCGCGACATAAAATTAAGTCATCATTTTCACAGGGAATATTTTCATTTTTCGTAATTTCCAAAAAAAAAAGAGGTTTTAATTTTTATCTTCGTTGCGTTCGTGTTATTTAGTTTTTCACCCCGTTGTTTGGATTTATGTCAATATAGAGAACGATATTTACAAATCGTGGTGAAAATACAATTAAAAATTTATTTACAGAATGATGTAACTGTAGAAATAATTGGAAATATGATGGATTAATTAATTTTATCGACGTTTTACTATTTATTCGGAGATTTTTATTTTGGTAATTTTTCTACTTATTAAACAATGGTTTTTTTCCCCCCGGGTTCGAACATTATTTGTATATTTATTTTTTTAGTAGTCTAGATTTTATCATATACATTGTTAAAGGAAATGCAACATTATAGAAAACTCAGACCATTTCTGGAAAGACAATATGCAATTTTGTCTTGAAAAAGTCGTGAAAAAAAGGACTGAAGGTTTTTGATCTTGACGAATTTATTGAATTTTTGTACATGGATTACCAACGAAGCAATGACGATGCAGGATTTTGTGCTAGTAGGACCCCCCCTTTTTGAGCTGACAACTTAAACAAATTGTCTCGTATTATCAGGGGTAATTTCTTGGAGATTTTTCACATTTTTTGAAACCGTAGTCTTCCCTTAAAAACCAATTTTTTCCCATGTTGTCAGATATTTTTATACCCCCCCTCTCCCCGGGTAGGTCGGAATGACCTCGAATCAAAATTTAGCCGTACTCAAAACTGTAGTGCTGAGAGATAAAAAACGCAAAATTGTTCGTTTTCGAACCAATCGAAACAGAATTGTAAGCTGAACAACAAGCTTAAAAACCAGCCCCCTTTCTCAATTACATAAATTATGATGGTTTCCCTTCTTGAACCATGAAAAAACCCGATTTATCGCATAACACCCCCTCCCCCCTCCAGGGCCGTATGTCCGTAATATATCATATGGAATTTATAGAAAAAGTGATTTACTTCATTTTCCCGTTGAAAAAAATATAGCAATAATGCCTTGCTTTTTAAGCTCGATTATTCTAAAGTTCAATAGATACGTGAATTTTTCATTCATAGAATAAAAAATGGTGCGCTCTGGAATGTTTTTTTTTTTTTTTTTTTTTTTTTTTTTTTTTTTTTTTTTTTTTTTTTTTTTTAGATATTGAAATGAATATTTGAAACTCCGATACCCCAAAAAGGCACATTTAGGACAACTACTAAATCTACATACCAAATTTTAACCACCTAGCTCAATTTGGAGGGGGATATGCGTGGGATAAACCCAAAAGAAAAGAAAAACCGAACAAAAACCACTTTTTTGGAGCTATGAGAAGCTAAAATGGGATTGAAAAGTCGAAACCTTCAAAACGCATATCTATGGCCCTTACTAAGCTTACATACCAAATTTTAACTTCCCAGCTCAATTTGGAGGAGAGATAGGGGAAAAAGCTTATTTTTCAGGTCGAAAGGGGGAAACCCCCATCTTCGTTGCTAATTGACCCAGGAGGCTGATTTTCGGATGTTATACATCTTTTGATTTTCTATCGATTAGCATAAAAAGGAATAATTTTTGCGGTGTTTGTCTCTCAGCATCCCCTGTTCCAAATTTAGGCAGAACTGAATTTTGACCACGGCTCATCCTCACTCGAAAATATCAAATTTGCCTAAAATCTAAGGTCTACTGCCAAAATTTGACCGATTTCGGTCGTTATCAAGTTGAGAAAATGATTTCGAGTTTCGGAAGGGGGGGGCAAGAAGTAATAAATATCTGACATGGCTAAAAATGGTCTCAATGGCCTTCTAGACCCCTCGAACTGATTTTTTTGATACTACCCCTCTATCCTATAACCTCTTGATTTTCATAGAAAATTAAACTAATTAGTAAATTCTGTTCACCCTTTCCCTCTCCCCTTTCACCCAAGAAAATTTCAATGTGCCAAATTTTATTTTGAGTCTTTAATTTGATGTTTTTTTTTGTTGTAATTTTCAATTCAGATTTCAAGCAAAAACAACATAGGATCCAAAATTGGAGATTTAAAAAACATAATATATTTATATCAGTGAAGTTGCTTGGAGGGAGGAAACGCAAGACGGTTGTTATTCCAGCTCCAGTCAGCAGCGAAAGTTGATGAAAAAATTTGTAGATGAATCGAAAAAAACAGGCAAAAAGTTGGTAAAAAAAAAAAGAGAGAAAAAGTATGCCAACTACACGAACTAACGAACATTAATTTAAAAACTTCTAAAAATACAATCTTAATACTAAAAAAACTTCGATATTTTCAAAATTTCGTCCTCCCGCTTCGCTCAGGCTTGCAAATATCTGTCATTTATTTCATTTTTATAAATTTTTGAGACCAAAAAATAGTACTTTCCACATCATAGCAGACCAGTATTTCACTTTATAAAAAGAAGTTGGCAAAAATTATAGATTTCATCAGGCGAATTTTTCATTTTCATTCGCCATCCCTCCGAAGTAGGCTTTCTTATCTTTCTGATTTATATACATAAACAACTCAATAATATTATAAATTTTGAACCCGGTTTCTTCCTTTAAGAACCTTATTAAGTTTGAGAAGGATTCGAAATTGGTATCAGTTAAAAATATATTTTTACAAGTTTTTGAGCGTTTCTTCTCCTCTGGGATAACTTGCTATGAACCCGGCTTGAACTTTAGAGCAAAAATATCTCAAAAATAAAATTAACACCTTTAAAAACTTCTCATAATTATGTGACGCTTCCAAATTGAGCTAGGAGGTTGAAATTTTGTATGTCAGCCTCGTCGCACCTCGGGAGCCAATCTTTGAGCGCTCCTTACCATGTGTATTTTTCTATAATTTTTTTCAGGAGTTTCTTGTGTTATTTTTACCCATGTTGTGAAAATTTTAGGACATTTCTGAACGCCAGAAATTGATTTCATCAACTTCTTAACGAATTCTCGTGAAGTTGCAGTTACGTCAATTTTATGAAAAATACGAAAAAAATTGTTTCACTTGGGGAGAAGACCCCCCCCCCTCTTAAGCACAGCGGTTTTTCACATTTTTCGAATAAGTTCTCGCCTAATTTTCCTCATTGAATTGAGCTGGGTAATTTAAATTATGTATAAAGATTTAGTAGGGGCCCTAAATGTGACTCAGGGATCGCTACAACTCGGTGAATTAATACCACACTGGTAATAATTCAGGTAATTAGAATATTTTACACAGATTTATTACTCAAATAGGTATTTTTTTTTTCAAAGAGTTTCATTACATTTAAAAATATCACGCTGAAAAAAAAATCAATGTTCATTCTCATTAAATCTCACATAAACACGATACACATGTAAAAGCATTACACGTAGCCATATACACATAAGCATATAATAAATCAGATGAACTAAACAAGGAAAGAGCTTCGCTTCACTACGATGTCATTAGCTTTCAGCATTCGATCGGATTTTCCATCGTTTTAACTTTCATCTCCGCATTGCCCTGAAGCTTCACTTCGTATGTACCTACAACGAACGCGAAAAGCTTTGTCGCGCTTTTCCGGTTACACTGAGTCAACATTTCAAAATAATACTGAAATGCTGATCGATGCGAGCTCAAAATAAAGCGGACAACTGACGTACATAAACAAATCTATTGGAAAGTTTGAACGATCGTGAAATACCAACAGACGAAAGCATACGAAGAAATTTTCCACAAAGCGACGAGACGAGAAAAATCTTTCATAAAATATCCATAAATAAATTTCATCCTAAATAAGAACCATTTCATTTTTTCCATATCTTCAAACAAAAACGATATATGGTAAAATGTTCGCTATATTAGTCAAAAAAATAATTCCATTCGTATGACGGGACGCGCAATTTGATTAATTTACTTCATTAAAAGCCCTATTATTGTCGGAGTATAAATGGCGGGTCTGTGTATAAGCACACGTAATTAAATCCAGTACCTACAATTAAATAGAGATGCTCATAAACCTCAAGCATTCATAAAGAAACGCTTCACATATTCCGAGTTATTCTATGTACATGGCATCGTTCGCATTAAAGAACGAATTTCGACATAGGGAAAATTTTCACTCTAAATGGTACCAGCGACGTCTCGACCGGGGAAAAAGAAGATTGAATATTTAATCAAATCATCGATTAAATACAAAACTCGTGTGCCAATATTCAAACAAAAACAGTTCAAGTGTTGGTATTATACGAGTACGGTAGGTATATATTTTCTAAATATTTATTCAATTCGGCTTCGGCGTCTTTTATCATCAGCATACAAAGTCTCTCGTTCAACGATCTTATCGTTACCATCGAAAAAATACCCAATTGCGTGGATTGTTTTCAACTTCACACGACGACCAACCTACATACGCATGTATTTTACATCGCAGACCAGTCATCGTGGCATTTTTTTCCCCGCAATATTGTAAATAAAATTTACATAAGAGTATATGACGCTGGTAGGTACGCAGTAGGTACTTATTTCGATAAACATCCAGACGAGCGTAAGCCTTTCTGACGTAAAAGCGAAGAATTTGAAAATTTACATTATAGACTTATTCCTTTAGCGTTTTAAATCGACCGATGCGATAAAATTATTCGCGAATTTTATATCGAAGGTGGCATGGCATGGCATGGCAGGTGTTCAATGGATGCAATACAGCGTACAATTCTTTTGAAAAGGGGTAAAGCTAGACGAGGTATGAAATTTTCACATTTTCGCGAACGGTTAAAAACATGAAAATTTAATATTTTGAAAAGTTTTAGACTATAAAGGTAAAGGTTGGCATTTAATATATACTATTTTGAATGTTTGGAATTTGATTTGAAATATTTCCTACGCAATATTTATAATTCTCAAGAGACCGATGGAACTAATGATCAAGGCCGAACTTCAGAACGGACGTGACTAGTTGGGAGACTTATACTTATTTTGTGCGAATATCAAAATGCTCCAGTGACAAAACATTAATACACCTCACATAGCAAACAACCACCTCTCTACTCTCTCTCCAACCATCAGTGCTGTCGAATTACTGTATTCGTTCGTTCAGAATGAAAAAAACCATTTGACCATTGATTCTTAATCTAGAAGGTATTTAGAAAAAAATAAGCTCGAGTGCTATTTTTCCTACATCCTCACCTTCCCGTCCCTTTTTTTTAAGCTGCATACACCTCCCTTTCTATCGATTCTACAGAAAAAATTTTCAAGTAAAAGTTTTTTCTTGGAGCCTTTTCTATATTTTTGGTTATTACAAAAATTCTATTTTGAACAATCCTTGAGCCGCAAATTTCAAAAATCTACACACAGAAACACGCAAAATAAAATCATTCTCTTTTATTGTAAAACATATCAAAGATAACGCAAAATTTTGTTACAACAAAAAATATTCAGATTAAAATTTTATGCCTAAAAAGTTCATCTCTATCCGTCCTCCCCTCAAGGACTTACCCCCTCATAAACCCCACAAATCGATTTTTTTAAACAATACGTCTGTAAAAGTAATAAATATGCCAGAAAATCCCAAAACCAAGTTGATTTGGGTGCTGTTAAGAGGGGATTTAAAAATTAGGTTATGGTAGGGTAAACGCTCCTATTTTCGACAGCCCGAATATCTTCTTTTGTCATAAGGGCAGATTGCAATTGTATCACATAATACAAGGAAGGTACATACACATACATAGCAACCGAGTATGCTATATGAAGAGAAGGAAAGAGTACCTTCCCCGACCGAAGCCAAATCCAGAATGAGATGAATTCCGCTAGGTCAGCCCGAGGTTAACAACGTATGGGAGGAGTCAGCCCTACTACATTCTACTCCCACCAACCAAACTGGTGTTTAAGTCATGTGTTTATAACCAGCAGGTGTTCCGCAGGTGTTTCGAATTGGGGAATAATAGGGCAATAAAGGGCAATAAAACGCTACTCGATAACAAGAGAAATCCAAATCCCCCTCCCCATTCAACACAACGGCCAGCCCACGCAACAATACACTGAAAGGACCAAAGGAAATGCATTTTGTATTGCTTAAGAGGCAGTTTTTATTATCTAGTGTCAAAAATCAGGAACATTTTATACTTTTTCGGTTCCTGATTTTCATCACACCTGTTTCTTAATGTTACCAGGATACTATAGGCATAGTAAATCGTCTGAGTCGTGATATAGTAAATCTGAGATGAAGGGTTGAAATTTGTACTTCTTTGCAATACACGAATTAACAAGAATTAACAATAATAACAAGCATCAAAAAAATTGAAGTTGTCACATCACCTCTGATTTCTGGGAAAACTGCATAAATTGATTTTGTATGCTTATAGTACACGATAGACAAATTTTTAGTAGCTCAAGTTGTTTAGGACACGTTTGGGCAGGTTTAAAAATCCTGAAGAAAAGTCAAAAGTATATCGGAGGTTCCAAAACTGATGAAAATAAAATTGAATGAGTCAAAAAGGTCGATGGTGGGTCGGAGAGGGGGGAGTGAGTCTTTGGGGGGAATGAAGGATGGGTGGAGATGAATCTTTCGGGTATAAAATTTTAACCTGAATATTTTTTGTCATCACAAAATTTTAGCTATCTTCGATATTTTTCACAATAAAATAGAATAATTTAATTTCGGATATTTCTGTAGTAAGATTTCTGAAATTTAGGCCACAAGGATTGTTCCAAATGGAATTTTTGTAATAACCAAAAATATAGAAAAGGCTCCAAGAAAAAACTTTTACTTGAAAATTTTTTTTTGTAGAACCGATAGAAGGGTAGATATGTGCATTTTAAAGAAAGGGATGTGGATCCTCGGGAGAGGAGGAGGTAGAAAAAATGGTGCTCGAGCTTATTTTTTTCTAAATACCTTCTACATTAAGAATCAATCGTCGAATTGCTTTTTGCATTTGGTGCGAGCGGGAGCATTTTTTTGCATTAATTCGACTACACTACGTGCTAGCTTCATAGGATCATCACATAGACACGCTGCCAAGCACTAAACTACGTATTTCCGTTAATTTCCACATTCTTAGTACTCTAATCAGCACTCCAATTAGTTTTCCAACGACATAAAGACATCAAATACGCGTAAGTAGGTACCTATACTTATAACGTCGAATGGAAAACACTCTCCTTGAAAGAACGGAAACACCTCAATGATCGATACGTACACACGTACGTGGTGGCAAACGATTTATACGTACGAATATTTACAATTGCGAACACGTTCTGTCAAATTCACACATACCCTTTGAAGTCGTCGAGTCGAATCGAACTAAACTTAGTCAAAACGTAAGACAAAGCAGCAATATGTTTTTCTTTACGTTCAACGAACTTCGGCTCGGAGGATTTTTTTTAATTACTATCTAGGCCATAAAAAAAAATCAATTATCATATATTCGATTCTATTTTTGCCTGGTACGAGCAGACATGGCGAATGGCGAAATAATCTATAGCCAATTGCTCAAATATAATGTAGGATTAAAATTCAAATTAAACCCGGTGTAATGAATATTTATTGGGATGATGGTTAGGTATAATTAGCGCGTAAATTTCAATTAACTCGTATTTTTTAACGATTATTTATCGAGGTTTTTTTCTTAAGGCTGCACATTTTGTATTGTTTGTTTTGTTTTGCTTTTTTTATTTGGGAAATAGTATACGTACCTACGTGTACATGGGGATTAATCGGGGTATAATTACAATCGTGGGTAGATTTATTAATGCGATATTTAGAAAAACGTGATTTTTCCAATTGTATGAGAGTTTTAGAGCATAATTTTTACCAGTTCAATAACACTCGTGAAATTTTATTAGGTGGTCAAGTTGAAGAGAAATTTTTTTTGGTAAAATCAAAAATTTTTAAAAGAATTTTACACTCATATTTTTAATTTTTGATCATACTTTCAGAGTCAACTAGGATCTATATCTTATTTACCTTAGAAGCCAAGTTCTAAACGTATCACTTCAGGAGCCTACAAGATTTACTTCCTCATCAACGTTTGAGAATCATCTGAAAAGTTAATTATTAGTTCTAGATCACCTTTGTCTCTGAGATCTAGGCCGTAAAGATGTTTCACAGAAACAAGTTCTGGATCTTTCGAACTCTGGAACAAGGTTTTACAGATGTAATTTTAGAATTTTTCGATGTTTCGTAATTCTTTGCAAAGTTTAGTAATCATCGAAAGACACAATTGTACGTAAGCTCAGAAAATTTCAGATGACCTTTATCCCCAGATAAAAGTTCCTAAGGTGCTTTACAGAACTAAATTCTTAATCTTTCAAAACTCTACAGCCAAATTCAAAAGGTGTGAGTCCAGAATTATAAGCATTAAACTTTTTAGAGATTTTATAATTTTTTTCAAAGTCTTGCAATCATCTAAACAGGTAATTGTACGTACGATCTGAAATTTTTAGATGATCTCTATCTCTAGATCTAGATTCCAAAGATGCTTTTAGAACCAAGTTCTGGATTTATCGAAACTCTAAGATCGAGTTCAAAAAATGTAAGTTTAGGATTTTTTAGAATTGTCTTCACTAACGAAATCTAATAATTATCTCAAATATTGATTGATATTTTCCTAAAAGTTCCAGATGATTTCTGTCTCTTCATCCGTGTTCTAAAGATGCACAGAGAAGAGTTCTAAAGTGTGGGCTTAGTTCTAGAATTCTTCGAGATGTTCTTTCTTAGCAAAATTTAATGATCATCTTGGATGTTAATTGTCATTAGCTCTGAAAGTTCTAGGTAATCTCTATCCTTTATCAGGGCTCTACAAATGCTTTATAAAATTTTTCACAACTCTACAGCTAAGTTCTAAAAATGTAAGCTTCATTCTGAAATCTTTCGAGATTTGTGTAAGTTATGGAAGTTTAAGATGATCTTTATCTCTGGATCTAGGTTCTGAACATGGTTTACAGAACCACAATTTTGATCTTTGAAAACTCCAGAGACAAGTTCAAAAATAGAGTCTAGAATTTTTGGGATTTCATTTCCTACCAAAATCTAACCATTATCTTGTATGTCAATTGTTATTAGTTCTGAAACTTCTAGAGACTCTCTGTAAAGATGACTCACAGAATTTTAAAAAATCTGAAGTCAAGTTCTAAACATCGAGGTAGGATTCTGAAATTCTTCAACATCGAGGTAGGATTCTGAAATTCTTCAACATTGGTATAAGCTATGAAAATTCTACATAATCTTTATCTCTAAATCTAGCATTTGAACATGTTGTACAGAATCACAATTTGGATCTTTGGAAACCCTAGAGCCAAATTCTAAAGATATAATTCCAGAATTTTTCGAAATCTCGAATGTTATTTGTAAGCCCTAAAGTTCTGAATAATCTCCATCTCTATATTTGGCTTCTGAAGACACTTTACAGAACTTTTTTAAAACTTCAGAGCAAAGTTTTGAACATGTAATTTTCTAGTTCTCTGTACAGCAGTCTAATAATCATTCAAAGAGGATGTTACAAATATTCTGAAAGCTCTCGATGATCCCTATTTCTGAGTAATGGTTTCTAAAGAAAACACTTCACAGAACTAAACTCTGCATCTTTCGAAACTCTAGAACCAAGTTCAAAAAATTAAATTGTAGAATTCATTGATCTCAATCCCTAATTTTAAATTGTGAAAGTTTCAGTTCAAGTTGTCTTTATCTCCATATCTGGGTTCTAAAAACGATTCACAGAGCTATGTTCTGGATCTCTCTAAACTTTCCAGAGCTAATTTTTGAGATATAGCTCCAAGATTGTTTATGATTTGTTTCAATTTTACAAAGTTTGACGATCATTGCCGATTCTGAGAATTTTACATAATCTTTATTTCTAGGTATACCTAAGTTCTAAAAATGACTTAATTAACAAATTTTAAACTCATTTTTGATTCACAAGTCAGGTTCTACATAATATAATTCTAACATTCTTCAAGATTCTGTTTTGTCTCACCAAGTTATGCGTAAGTGTTCTGAACATTCTCAATTAAATCTATGAAATAGAGTCACCAGTCAACAGAGCTGAATTCAGGGGGCTTTTTGTCCCAGAAACTAGTGCTAGAGTTTCAAGTTCAAAAAACTACCCACAGAACAAAATACTCCAGATAATCTCTCATATCAAGTTCTACATCTGCACTATCCCTAGAACCAAAAGTCAAGTTTTATATCATTTTCATTTCTACATGCATTTTTTCAGCAATTTTTTTTTATCCATGTTTTTTCAAGTAGTTTTTGATAAAATTGTACATTCTTTTTGCAATTTTCACATATACTCGTACCTTTATTCACACAGAATTTCATTCATTACTGTTCCATCAATTTTAATCAACATATTCACTTCTGTGCATCTAAAAGCGTACTTAGCAATGTTTCTTGTTTGCTTCACAGCAAAATCAAGAGTCTACTTTACCACCCAAAGTGTAGCTAAGAAAATAGTCAAAACTTGTCTCAATGACGCGATCAATTTTGATATGTTATTCCCGAAGCCTTTCCGATCATTTCCAAATAGTTTTTTGGAAAAATTTCGCATAGTATTGCAGATATGCCTCGACAAAGTTGACCACTTTACCAACACTTCGTCGACTGATGCAAAATAAACCAAGCAACTAACTGAAAAAAGACTACTTGCGATTGTTCAGCATTACTTTCTGCACCATCATAGAAAATTTCAGCTCAATTCATTCAGCCAAACTCTCAAACGAAACCAAAATGGTTTTTTGATGATTTCACTGATAACAGACTGGGGGGAGGGTGAACCAAAGTGTTTGGTTAAGCAATGAATAAAGCGTAAAGCAGAACCTTAATGGTTTTTTCGTTACTATTTTCAATGAGGATACCGAGTGAGTTAATGTCCAATCTCTTTACCTTCCTCCTTGGGTACAGATCACTTGAAAATCATTTTTTTTGAAAGAATAATATTCAAATACAAAGAATTGTCAATTGATCGTCAACTCCACCGTACGAAATTTAATTACAGTCTCGACTTCGAAACACCGAACACACTATCAATTGCTAAATTCATTCTTGATTTTATCGTTCTGTACAAACACACGAATATCTTAACAACCTCGAAGTCAACATTTTCACCCCTTTGGTACCTCGATACAGTATCGCACTAGGATGCTGGCTTTTCTTAAACGAAAATCAAGCTCAAGTAAGAAATTAACCCTCGCGCGAAAGGCTTTCAACAATACAACACCGTGACCTAAAAGTTTCGCAGCAGTAAATCTGCGACTCGTTGGCGGTCTAAAGACGTTAAGAGTAGTAATAGTTAACCGAAGACGACTATGAAAAGCCAATTAAAAGGTTTAAATGGCGCGTTCGCGGTATGAATTACGAAGAGGCGAATGCAGTTCGAGCGAAATAATGGAAAAATTAACCGACGCAAATGACGCTTTCATAGAGCTTTTGAAGTTGTGTAATGAGTCGACTATACAGAGTGAGAGAGAGAAAGAGAAAGAGAACAGAACATCCAACACAGATTCGTGGACCACTATTGTTATCGCGTTCGAATTGGAAATTATCTAATTTTCTCTCGACTATACCTACTCGATATTTAGCGAGTCTGTTTGCAAATTAAATACCACAGTCGTCGAGTCAAAAGATACGCTCGCTGCAACGTTACCAGTATACTGGACGAATTAAACCGTTTAATAGTTGCGGTCTCATTTTGGCCCAGTATCGGTTCAACAATTTGCAAAGGTTAAAATGCCGTTTGATACGCGTAAATATAAAACGAACTATACCTAAAACGTGATACTTTGATGGTTTACGTTTAAATTTTAAACGTAACGTGGCGCTCGTCATCGTCGTTAAAACATTGACCCTCTCCACTCGTCGCTTTTCCCAGTTATCGTATTGTTTATATGTAAATTAATCTTACGCTTTATCTGGTATTCGAAACAGAAGCGTATTTTTATAACAATGTATTACAGTGTTCTGGGAGCTGTACTATTGCTATCTTTGTAAATGACATTGCACGCAGCATGCGTTGTCCGCCCTCCTCCCCCCGCATCTATACATGTAGCTACATGTGCCAAAATAAAATCTTCACCATTATACTACTGATAAAGTATACACAGTAAGATACTACGATAACGAGAGTTTAATTAATTGTTGGAAGAGTTTGTTATACGCGCGATTCGACTGCATACATAATAAATTATCTTTTTCGTATTACTCGAAGGGACGACTCCGTAAAAGCGTAAAGAAAGATATGAAAATGATAACTCGACGCTGCGCTGCGCGCTCAGCCACATCGCAAAGGGCACCAAAAGGTCAACAAAATACATACATAAAGTTACATTGGAAATAAATCGAAACGCGTTGCCGAATGTACATATCAATTAAAAAAACAGTAAGAATTTTTTCTTCATCAACGCGAACACGAGGCGATTAATGTATTTCAAATTGAATATAACGCTCGATAGGTCCAACTGTTACTTGTCGATGATTCCGATTCACGACAGCTAACAATTATACGGTACTGGTTGATCACGTTATTTATGAAAGTCATGCGCCGCCGTCGTCGTCGACACGACGTCCAAGGTATCCGTCCAATAATAGTCCATGCACGATTCGCCCAAGTCGTTAATAAATTTAAAGCAGATCTTTTGGTTAGGTTTGCGTTTCGTTTGCTGAATTGTGTATTCGAACCGGTTGATGCCGGTGTTGGTGTCAGTACACGAAGGTGCAATGCGTTACATATGCGTACCAAGACCTACACCGGTACCAGAGGTTAAGTAGATATTAACTTGGCGCTGTCTCTTTGGTTCGAAAACCTTTAATTTTAAAGAAGATTGATTCACATGGTCGTCAGTGTCATCGGAAAATTACCACTGGGCAATGCACCGAATGGTGCGCGAAATACAGTGCTAAATCAACGCGTGATAAGAAAGAGGCGTTGAGTAGGATGAGAATTGAGAAATTAGTATCTGATAAATAAACAGGCCAAGAACGTATAGTTTAAATTAGTGGGTATTCAGCTAAATTACTCTATTGCTACTTATTTTTTCACCAGATTTAGCCGCCAATTGATATTTGTTTTTTTTTTTGTTTTGCATTTCGAAAAACCAGTAAAAATCATCGATGCTTGAAACATTCGGATTATGTGGATGCAATGAATAGGCACTCTGCCTTCAAAAAAAAAAAGTGAACTAATTTTCGTGATAAATTACAACGATGAGAACTGAAAAAAAAGCATTGCGGGTAGGAAGGGTTTCAATGGGGTTAAAAAGTCGAGACCTCCAAAAGGCACATCTAGAACCGCTACTAAATATACATACCTAATTTCAAATTCCTAGCTCAATTTGGAGGGGAGTTATACGAGGAACAAACTTGAAAAATAAGAAAAAACGACCAAAAAAAACCATATATTTGGGGGGGGGCAGTGATGCAGTGAAATAGGGCTGAAAAGTCGAGACTCTCAAAAGGCACATCTACAGCTCCTACAAAATATACATACCTAATTTCAAGTCGCAGCTCACTTTGGAGGGGAGTTATGTGCAGAATAAGCTCAAAAAACTCAGAAACGGAAAAAAGCAGATAAAAGAATCACTTTTTTGAGGCTATGATAGGATGCAATGGAACTAAGAAGTCGAGACCCCCAAAAGGCATATCTAGGACCTCAACTAAATGTAGATAGCAAATTTCAACTGCGTAGCTCAATTTGGTGGGGAGATAGAAGGTAAACAGCCTTTTTTAGAGGTCAAAAAGAGGATAAAACCTCCATATCCCCCTTCTAACTGATTTGAGAGGTTGATTTTTGAATCTGTTACACAGCTTTTGATTCTCTATCAATTGCCATAAAAAAGGAAAATTTTTTCGTTTTTGATCCCTCAGCACCCACTCCCCGAAATTGGGGCATAAGTGAATTTTGACCCGAGGGCGTCCACACTCATTTATATCTAATTCACCGCATATTTCCGTCCATTTCCCAAATTTTATCGATATCTAGCAGATTCAATGATTTTAGTCTTTGAAAAAGTAAATATCTGACATCGTTACAAATGGTCTTAATGGTCTTTTAGCACACTAAAACGGATTTCGTTGATACCCCCCTCCCCCTTTCATCCAACCTAATAGCCTGGTTTTCATTGACAATATGGAATAAAAAATAAAGCTAAACATAATCATATTTTGTTTAAGATTATTAAAATTATGAAAAATGGCTTAAAATGTCATTTTAGTGTTCAAAAAATGCAAAAAAAATTGAAAAGATTTTTCAAAAGTTGTAAAATGATGAAAAAATTATTGAAAATGCCAATCTCGCGTAATTTCGAAAATTTTGCAAAAGGATGAAAGTATTGTTCAAAATGCCATTTTAGAGCGAGCTCAAGCAATGCAAAGAATTGGGGAAACATCTTCAAAAACAATAATTTTTGCTAAAAGTGGATAAAATGTCAGAAAAATTGCTTAAAATGTCACTTTAGAGATCAAAAAATACATATAAAAAAATAAAAAATTCTTCAAAAAACGTGTAAAATGAGACAAAATATTTTCAAGGAGTTCAAAAAATGCTAAAAATATGAAACAAATCTTCAAAAGGGTTGTAATATGAAAACTCGAAAAAAATTATGAAAAATATGTAAAATTAAAA
Organism: Ferrisia virgata; assembly: GCA_900060175.1. Taxonomy (NCBI): domain Eukaryota; kingdom Metazoa; phylum Arthropoda; class Insecta; order Hemiptera; family Pseudococcidae; genus Ferrisia; species Ferrisia virgata. The sequence goes on from FIZR01018574.1 coordinate 20,083, forward strand.
ATATCTATGTGGAAGTAAAAAACCTTGAAAAACTAGCAAAATAATCAAAAATTCGTTCAAAATGTAATTTTAGAGTCTGAGAAATACAAAAAGTTGATTTAAAAAACTTCAAGAAGCTGACGATGAAAAAATTATTCAAAATGTCATTTTAAACCAAAAAAATTGCAAGAAAATTTTACATAGCTTGTAAAATGATTGAAGAATCGTTCACAATCACATTTCAGAGCTTAAAAACCGCAAAAAATTGATGAAAAAGACCTTCGAAAAAATAATGTGTAAATAATTCAAAATGTCATTATAGAATTAAAAACTGCAAAAAATTCAAAAATTTTAGTAAAATGTGTTAAAGGTGAAAAAATTGTTCGAAATAACATTTTAATCTAAAAACTAAAAACTAAAAAAAGTATCCAAAATATTAAATTAAAAAAAAAATCTTCAAAAAAATCATTTAAATTACAAAAAAATGTTTGATAATGCCCTTTTACTGCTGAGAAGTCGCGAAAAAAAAATCGCAAAAAAAAACTGAAAGAAATCATCAAAAATGATGGCTTTTCCTTCACAAGTTGTAAAAATGTAGAAAAAACTCGTTCAAAATTTCTTTTTTCAGCTCAAAAAACGTGATAGACTGGAAAAGTCTTCAAAAAACGACTCGAAAAATTATGCTAAAAAAAAATGTTTTCAATAAATTGCAACACTCGCACTTTTTTTCCGCCTGGAAAAACTTCAAATACTGTAAAATTGTGCAAACAACTATTTAATCCTAAAGATTTTCCATGTTCGGTTCTTTTTTCGAAAATTATAAAAATTATTCGGTTTCTTGAAAAAGGAAAAAAAATGTAAATGTGGTGATACTGTTACTTTATGGAGACAAAAAGCTAGCCTGTTGCAAATTTTCGAAAAAAAATTTTCCAAGGGCATTTTCCATATCTTTTATGTCTTGTCAAGAGTGGAATTGAAATTTTCTCAAAGGAAATTTTTCTCGTGATTAAAAAAACCATAAGAAACAACAGCAGACTACCTTCGACGATTAAAAATATGCAAAATAAATACACCTCGTTCGAAAAAATTTACGATGGGAGAAGAAGAGCTTCAGTCCGAGACTTTTTCTACTGTTTTTATTGAAACCATTTGGTATCAGCTTTTCATTCCCTTCCCCTTCTCCGCTTGCAATAATTCTTTCGAAAAGTTGAAAAACCCCTTGGTCTATATATCCTACACATATTTGAAGATGACGAAAATGATTTCCTCGTTGATGTTCAATTTTCGCGAACTCAAGCAAGTGTAAAAACATATTTCGTGTTCCGCCATCGTCATCGTCTTCATATCGCCCGAATATTCACTTTACATCGTACGATTTACTCGCACGGAAATCTTCGGTAGGTAGGTAGCAGGTACTACAAGCGAACGATGTGCGAGATTTGATGAAAAATGTAATTTCATTCTCGACGAATCGAGCTGTCTCCGAATTTTTTCCTTCTTTTTTTTTTTTCCTCCACGAAATAGAATAATTTGAAAAAGCTGCTTGTGAAAATATCCGCTTAACTAGGTGGAAAATTACGTTACATTCGAGAGCTCTTCCATTAACCTTATCTCTTTCCAGCCATATTCGAACGTTCCGAGTTGAACTTGTTTAACACGTGTGGACAATTTTTTGTACGGCTTAAAATTCGATTCTGAAACATCGCGCGATCAATTTTTTAAACGAAAAATTAACCGTTGACGATTCAAGGACGCGCGTAATATAGCTCGATCGAGTGGAAAGCAAAAAGTTCCGCAAGATGTTCCATTTTCATCGCACGATTCTCGATGGATTTTTAAAATTAATACATTTTTTATAACACGAGTTACTCGCCGCCGTACATACGACTCCAGTATTTTTGATTTGAAAAAAACTTCATTGGTCTCTCTATTCTTTTACATTCGAAGAAATATATCTACGTACATTTACATGTACATATACAATTGTTTTGCGTATTCGAAGGTACGTATATATAATTATTATTCTAGCACGAGGTTCTCACACGATATCATTTCGTCGAAATTATTTGCAATATTACCAACACACACACACACACATACACCACTCAAGCGATATTCATGCTCGAAATGATAAACATGAAATTTCAACGTGGTTTGGTTTACATTTTAGGAGTACGCTTATAATAATTTTTGTGATTTAATTTCGCATTAGTAACGACGATATACGCTCGCCGAGTATACAGTATTTTAAAATTAAAATGAAACAAGGCTGTATTTTCGTAGAAATTTAAATTCTCAATGAGGAAGTTCCGAAGCGATAAATTAATGTGTTCCCATGCGATATAGGCACTTACTAGTAATTAGTATACCATAGCATGTGTTTTCAAAGAGGACGCGAACGGCGAAAAAAACTACACCATCAGCAAATTCGATTACAACGAAATGATATTGATAATTATACGAAGAAACGCTCCGAGTGATACCATAGCATAGTCGAATTACAGCAAATTCAGGCTTCCCTTCGCATCGAATGTAAATCGAATTTTACGACTGATATTTAATCTAGAATGTATTCGGACAAAAATAAGCTTGGGTGCCATTTCTTCTAGCCCCTGCCCTTCCGAGGATCCACCGCCTTTCTTTGAAATGTATATATCTCCCCTTCTATTGGTTCTGCAAAAAAAAATTTCAAGTAAAAATTCATCCCTGAAAGATTATCTATATTTTTGGTCATTATAAAAATTGCATTTGGAGCAACCTTTGTGCCCCAAATTTCAAAAATTTATTTATCGAAATGCTCAAAATCAGGTTATTTTTGTTTATTATAAAACATGTCAAATATAGCATAAAACTAGAAATCACAAAAACTACTTAGAATAAAATTTCACATCTAACATGTTAGCTCCAATACACCTCACCCCTCACCCCCACTGACAAACTCTTCTCCCCAACGTGCAAAATAAGTGATGCAACCCTGTCCGCCGATTGAAAAATTTCATCGTGAAACATGTTGGCGGTCTACAGAAATATTTCCAAGCGCAAGAACCATTCATCCAAACCCCTCCCTCCCTCGTATCCGAATTTTCAATAACCTGCGTTAATTAATACGTGATAGTTGTTCGTCTGCTTGGTGAATTTTCAAAAAAATGAAAACTGAAACAACAAATACATGGAGAGTGTTCATACATACTCACTTTGTAGGGTAATTTGACACGAATTTTGAATTTTCGATTATTTATTCGATTTTTTTCCAAGTCATGACACGCTGGCACTTGAAGATTGAGGCAAAAAAATTATACTTCGAGAACTTGAATAAAATGAACGTGATAAAAGGTGGTAATTTAATTCGCTGAATATCAATCTGAGGATAGTTTTTAGGAGTGATTTTTGTGGTTGAAAATATTTCTAAAGACCCCCAACATTAAGGTGCAGTGGAAACAAAACATACCTCGGATTTTGATCAAACTCACGGAAGTGATTGACTTCAAGTTGAAAACTCACCATACAAAACGTTACATTCCTAGCTCAAAACGGGGTAGAGCTATGGTTCCTCAAAGTGGGATAATTTTCGGGAAAAAAATACATAGTTTTTCGTCATTTAAAGCCCCTAAAAATGGCGTAGGACTACGGTCGCAGAGATAAAAAGACGAAACCACTTTTGGCTCTCTACCGGGAGGTTGAAGAGTTATAGATTGCAAAACTCGAGATTTTTTATTTTTCAAAAAAAAAATAGAATTAAAAGGTCTATTACCTCAAATACGCGGCAACAAATTTTTTTAGCTCAGAAAAGTTGATTCAGTTCAAAATAGTAGGATAGTTTCGTATAAACATTGCTGCCACTCTCATTATTTTTAATAAAATTTGAAAATATTGCTCTTTTTTATGGCGAAATTTCACAATTCAATGTCTTGACAGTATTTCCCAAGTTGGCAGCACTGCTGTCAAAACCATACAAATATTTCAACCTGAGTCTACTTCTTTGAGCTGAAAAACTTTTTGGTCACGTATTTGAGAGAAAAGGCCCTTTAATTGCATTGGTCTCGGATTGAACTCGCATTTTTTTAGCTCTTTTATCGGGATCCTATACCATTTTTAGAGGTTGTAAATGACAAAAAGCCACGTTTTTATCGAAAATGACCCTACTTTGAAGACCCATAGCTGCACTCCCGTTTGAGCTGGGGCCACAAAATTTTGTACGTTGCAGTTTCAACTCAAAATCAACCAGCTCTGCGAGTTTGGTCAAAATCCGAGGTATGTTCTTTTTCACTCTATCTACCCAACATGTTTCATCGTGAAATTTTCCAATCCGCAGATCGAGTCGAATTATCGAATTATTTATTTTGAACGTTGGTAGGAGGGGGGGGGGAATTGTCGGTGAAGGCGAAGGATGGGGTAATTGCAGTTAAAATGTAGGATTTAAAATTTTATTCTATGTACTTTTCGTGATTACTAATTTTGTGCCATATTTGACATGTTTTATAATAAACGAAAATAACTTGATTTTGAGCATTTCGATAAATAAATTTTTAAGATTTGGTGCGCAAAGGTCGCTCAAAATGCAATTTTTATAATAACCAAAAATATAGATAATCTTTCAGGGATGAATTTTTACTTGAAATTTTTTTTTGCAGAACCAATAGAAGGGGAGATACGTACATTTAAAAGAAAGGCGGTGGATCATCGGAGGGGCAGGGGCTAGGAGAAATGGCACCCAAGCTTATTTTTGTCCGAATACATTCTATATTAAGAATCAGCTTTCACATTGCTTTTCACATTACGAGCGAACGAATGCAGTAATTCGACTACACCAACAGTTTCGTGTTATTTTGTGACCAATTCTATTTCATAACAACGATAGCTATTCGTCAGCTTAGAGGTGATTTTTTTTTTTTCAACAGTACAATACCGTTGATCTGATTTCTTAATCATTTCATGAAGTACTTAGGAAGCTAGCCAGTGTCTACGAGTACAAAACAATTCAGCATAATGAATTCAACCGAAAGTACTTTCATGCTAAGGCATTGAAATAGAAATTTCAAGGCTTTCAAATACATACATTATGTCAGGTCTGAAGTGAAATAAGGCACGAGGGTCATACAAAGAATACGTCGAACCGTAAATGAGCTCCATATGAGTTTTGTTATTTCAGGTCATGTTGCATACGTACATGTTCGACATTCGTTTCACATCGTAGATCGTACTGCCGTATATTACAGCCATAGGTATAGAAGTACACTAGGTGGTAGGTAGCTAGGTAGCTCGCAACAAATGCAATTTAAAATAGGTATTCGTTTTCATTATTATTTGTAGATACGTGCGATTGCATCAAACAGTTTCAAAAGATATGATTAAGACTGCGTTTGTACGTTTAAATACGTACCGGGTACCGATTTGAAGGACTAACCGCAATCGTGTTCGTTAGTTTACCTACAAATTAATGATGCAGGGTGTGAGAGGTGAGAAGAGTCGAAGCAAGATGGTTTGGTATCTTCTTTCGCGGATGAGGAGTCAGACGAAAGCAAGATTTGTTTTATGAATCATCATCGAAATGAAATTTAGACGACGAGACGAGACGGATGAGAGATGCTTTACGTTGATTTAAACAAATTTCAACTAAAATACGAAGCGAAAAAAAAATTGGAAAAGAAAACAAACGAAACGTTGGTAAATGAAAAATAAGTAGTAGAAAACTGAGAGGAAAAATATGCGTGAAAAAAATACCTACTTAGGTATAGAGAAAGAATAACGATGAAGCTACAAGGGTGAAAAAATAACGAGAAGGGATACGAAGGGATGTTAAATATTGAATGAGTAAATCCGTTAAACGTTGGCGGAAAACACTTGTCTCGTAGAAGATTAAAATTTGCTTTATAAAATATCAAACGAAAACTTGGAGATTGTGCAACATTATTCGACTATTTTTGAGAAGCTAAAAGAGGCGTAAGTAATCATAATTCATAAGAAAAAGAATGAAACGAATTAACTTCGCATATCGCACATGAATACCATACCCAAACCGTAGCATAATCCTACAGGCACAGCGCTCGAATTATTTTTTTTAAAAGTTAGAAATGTCTATCCCTAGAAAAAATCGTAATGAATGCATTAACAATTTTGTAAGAATAAACGAATAAGGGATCACATGGTGAATATCTATTTTCATAAGTAAGGAATATAAATCTTTTGTTTCATGGTCCTACACTCCTACAAAATCATAAAATCAATTTTGGCGATGCCCGCCATATTTACCTTTTTAACTTTATTTTCTAAGTCATATTATCAAAGAATATAAAGTTATTACGCTGTACAGACTAACGGAGGATGCGGAGTGAAGGGGTGGGCGAAGTATCAACAAAATCCGTTTTGAGAAACTAGAAGACCATACTGACCATTTTTAGGTATGTTAAATATTTATTTGTATTTTTCAATTTTGCTAGTTACAAACTAAAATTATTTAACTACTCGGTTTAATATCGAAATCGTTAAAATTTGGTCAGTAGACTTAGACTGACAGCAAATTAGATACATATGAGTGGGCATAAGCTTTGATCAAAATTCAGCCATGTCCAAATTTGTGGGAGGAGGCGGTGAGGGGAGGGGGGGTGTTAAGAGGCAAAAATCTTTTATAACCAATGGATTGAGAAGTTAGAAAATAAAAAGTTGTATAACTTGACTAAAAATCATCCTTCTAAGTCACTTCAGAAGACAGATATAGAGACATTTCCTCTTTTAGACCTTGGAAAAAGTAAGTTTCTCCCCGTAACTCCTATCCAAATTGAGCCAGTGGGCTAAAATTTGACATGTAGATTTAAATGTGCTACTAGGGAGTCTCAAACTTTTCAGCTTTATTGCACCCTTTCCAAGCTCAAAAAAATGATGGTTCAAGTTTGTTCTACGCATATCTCCTGTCCAAATTGAGCTGGCGACTTGAAGTTCAGCATACTGCATTAGCAGAGGTCCTAGGCATGTCGGAGGAGGGGCTCGTCAATGAGAACTAGGCCACTACAGTCTGTCGACCTACAGCGGATGAGGAGGGAGGGGAGATTTCAACAAAATACGTTTTCGGGTCCTAAAAGACCATCACAACCATTTTCAGCCATGTCAGATATTTATTTATTTTTAATGTTTTTCCTGAAACTAAAAAATTATTTGCTCAGCTTGATACTGACCAAAATCGATCAAATTTGGGAAATAGGCTTCGATTGATGAGCCATGCGATATTCTGAAGTGGGGGGAGGAGGGAAGAGGCGGAGGGGTTAAAATGGAAAATATGGTTCAATTGTAAGTCAATGGATAGACAAACAAACGTTGTATAACGTAACTAAAAATCAGCCGCCTAAGTCAATTTAGAGGGGAGATACGGGGGTTTCCCCATTTTACCTTTAAAAAGGGCTGTCCCTCTCCTATCTCCTCTCCGAATTGAGCTATCCTCCATTTTAGGAGGACGCTTCCCGAAAAAAATTTCCTTCATAGCTTTTTTTAGAAAATTGTGAAAAGGACGTAAAATGTGACATTCTCTAAAAACTAATGGAAAAAGGGAAAATGATGAAAACTTATCAATAATGATAACTTTTGGTATAATTTACGTACACTGACTCCATTGTTGAAAAAAAATTTCAAAAATATGTTTTTTCAGTTTTTTAAAATTTTTTAAACCTTGGCGAAGTTTGAGTCCGTTTTACAAGTTTGAAAAATTGAGTTGAAAAGCTAAAATTTTTTGCAACACCATTTCGAGGTCACTTCGCAACTAATGTAACTCCACCGTTAGCAGATTCCCAAAGAAAGTAAAATTTGTCCCATCCTAATGTACACATCACTCAAATCAATTAGAGCACTTCTAAAAAAACAAAAAAAAAAAAAAAAAAAAAAAAAAAAAACACCAAGTGATAAGTTGAGATCTCCATTTTTTAAATGTAAGTTGAGTGGTAAAATAGCCTTTCAACATTTCACCGATCTAAATACCAAATTGCAACTCCCCCCCCCCTCTCTCTGACAATCCTTGAAGGCAGTAGGCAGTTCAACTGTATCGACCGATTAGCTCAATACACTACAACGGTTCGAACCCTCTCTTCTTCTTCCCACCATGTTCCAAAAAAAAGTGAAAAATAAAAATGATAATTTTTTGTAATTTTTCATAATAAAAAATATAAAACCGAAAGCCGATAGATTAAAAAGAACACATCTGCATTCACATATTTTAGCACATCGAAAAATACAAAGCCTTGGTATCAACTTTTTATTTCCCATCAAGAAAATGGAAAATACGAGAGCACTGATGATGACAGAAACAAAAAAAAAAAAGAAAAAAGTGAAACAAAACTATCATCGTTTCTACATTCGACCTGAGAATCCATTCCACAAAACACCACCTGGTACCCAGGAAAAAAAATACTTACCTTTTACTGCACACACCTCGACAACATAAACAATACCAAAACACAACCATGAGAAACGAAGATATAAAAAGGAATTCCATTAAAGCCGAATTTCGAGACGCGAAATGGCTGTAAAATTCAGGTCAAAAGAAAGAAAGACAGACGCAAAGTCGAATACTTAAATTTTACATCATTTTGGTACATAGAAAAAGCCTACGAAATTACCGAAGTACGTATACAAACGTATTCAAGCTACCTCTCCTCTCTCTCCCCCCGCTCAGTAAGGCTTCTTCATTTCTTCACAACAAACAACGAATCTTCAAAGAACCGGCAAGGCGTCCTTGAAACTTGACTCTTGCCGCTCGCTTTATCAAACCAAAAAAGAGAGAAAAAAATCGCAGCATGTTTATCAGCAAAATTTTATGTCTTTGGCAAAACACAAACTTTCACTTAGCAGCCTATAAAGAATCGTTTATCTTGGCGTAATATTTCGGGGTAAAAAAAAGAAAAAAGAACGACCATCTGAGAGTGGAAGAAATAGAAATTTTGCAGAACCATACCGTACGAAAGTACGAGATGCGAGACGTAAACGGCGTGAAAAAACCAGAACCAACAAATAAATAAATCCTAACAGTTTTGACAGTAAAATAACCTTATAACTCGGTATTATAAAGAATTCTCCAACAAGATACAGACTCCGGATCGGTGGTGGCGTTTCCGCCTATCTACGCTTTATCACGCACTCGAGTAATTTCCAAAATCGGCCGAATTTATTGCCAAGGTCGCACAAGCTCACGTCGTTTCCTATTTAGCTAACTTTTACCCTTCCTCTACTATCCTCTTTCTCTCGTACGCAGTAAAAGTAGGACCTTTTTTTCTCTCTCATTTTCGACGCGATGACGCAATGTTACGTCCTTATACGTTGCGACTCTTCCGCGCCAATTTTCTCAAAACTTTCATCAAACAAAATTAAGTATTATATTAACGTGCATTATATAGTTACACTACGTAAATCTGAATAGACGTTTGCGTCTAATGAAGTTAACTTATTAAAACTTTTGTGTTTCGAGAGCGAGGTGTGATAAATGTTTTAACTTCATTATGTCTACCATATCAGCTACCTATGTATATAATGTTATCGTATATTGTACTCGTGGTACCAATACACGTCAGCTTTCTACGAGGAAATGCTGTTTGATCATAAAGTAAACAATTTTATTGTTGTGTTAACTGGGTCAGTTGATAGAAAAAAAAAAAAAAAAAACTAAAAAGAGACAATTTTAACTCCGAAGTATACGAGTGTAACGTGTCAGGTCCTATAACAAAGGTATCAAAATTCGATCTTAAAATATTTCCAATTCCCAAATGTAATGAGATAATTGAAGAGCTATTGAAGTGTCACATAATCAAAGAACTTCATCACTGGGTATAGATGAAAACTCAATAGACAGAAAACTACACAGAAAAACATGCATAAAAGATTTCTTTTTGAATGATGAAAATTTCCAAAACAAAAACTTGGCAATATTTGAAAATTAAAACTCTCAGAATTTGGAACTTTTAACTTTTCATGCTCTTTTTCATTTAAAAATTGAATCTAGGCTTACCCTTGGAAATGCCAATGCAACGTAAGTTGTTTCAACATTATCTTCAAAAATCGAATTGTAATACAAGGCAATAGCTGTGAAACAGGTATATTTCGCTGGCTTTGACTATCGCAGCAAGGAGAGTGAAACCCATAAGCGAGGAAGCAGCTAGAAATTTTTAAAGCAGCGTTGTTGAAATATCAGCTTTGTCCATTCAAAAAATTAGGATGAAACCGAAATTGGAGGATAGAGCATCATTGCAGCAGTTTACAATAGTTTTTCCTCATCCCTCTTTTGAAAAAATCTTAAGATGGTGTTTTGAAAATAGCAACCCTATCAGAAAGGCGGGTGAAATTCGTATGAAAGAATTGAGCACAATCAAAACAGGTTACAGTAGGCGTTTTCAATGGTAAAGCAGTCCTTGTCTTCAGAGTTAAAAAAAAAAAACAAGTATAGCAATGCGTTACTTCTTGAGCCTGATTTTCATAATGTAAAGAAGATACGCGAATTCTCTATTCATGGAATTAAAAAAAAATGCACTTTAGGATGTTTTTTCAGTGTTAGTGGTAGGGGTACAGGTAAATATTGGAATAAATATCTGAAACCCCGAAAAGGCACATGTAGGGCAGCTACTAAATCTAGATACCAATTTCTAACTTCTTAGCTCAGTGTAGAAAAGAGATATGCTTTGGACAACCTCGAAAAATAAGAAAAATCGATCAAAAAATAACTTTTATGGGGTTGGAAGGTGGTGAAATAGGGCTGAAAATTTGAAACCCGCAAGAAGGCACATGTAATCTACATGCTAAATTTCAATCAACTAACTCAATTTTGAGGAGAGATACGCCTGAGACAACTTTGTTCGAGGTCAAGTAGCAGAAAAACCTCCATATCTCCCCTCCTAATTGACCTAGAAGGCTGATTTTTGGATATATTATACAACCTTCGATTGTGTATCGATTTAGTCAAACAGGAACGATCTTAGTGATTATAACCCCTCAGCACCCCTCTCTCCAAATTTGGGCATAACTGAATTTTAACCCAAGGTCATCTCTACTCAAAAATATAAAATCTGTCGCCAACTGAGTAAATGATTTTGAGAGCGTGTATGAGGGAGGGGGGGGGGGGTTGCACGCAAGGTTACACATCAAAAACGTAAGTTTTGATATTTTAAACGTAGTTGACGTTCCAAATGTTGGTAGTCCGGATATTAATTGTCAATTGTTGACTGTTCGGATCTCGATAGTCTACCACTGACGGTCAACTCATAACACTTCACAGATGACTATGAACAATTGATGGTCAAGTGTTGATGGATTTGGACCATTAAGAGTCGACAGTCCAAATCCTGATGGTGCGGGCATTTCAACTCTTCATCTCATATAATTCAATTAATACATATTATCTAAAGAACTCCAGACATATAATCCTGAGCCAAGCCTGTCAACATTTTACCTCCACTTGCTCCAGCATAAGTGAAAATTTCATCTGTGATGGTTTTTGACTTTCAGAATTTGAGAAATTGCTTAGCATTTTTTTTATAACGCTAATTTTTTTGTCAAACGTAATCCAAATGTTGATGGTCCAGATTAGTCAATACCTGGACAGTGGACTGTCAGGAGTTGATTAACAATAGTGTACCATCAACATCTGGCCCTTAATAGTTAGTAGTCAACTGTGGATTGTCTATAGTTGACCATCAATAGTGGATCATCAATATCCGGACTACCAACATCTTGAATATCATTTTGAATGTTGAGGAAAAAATGCTAAACAAATTTTCAAAAATTTTTCACGTTATTTGTTCCTCGGTTCCGGCAGAAGTCCAAATCTCATCTAAAGTGACATTATTTTAAAAAAATTTGTGATTTCATTTTAACATCAAATATTTTGAAAATTATTCAGCATTTTTTTTTATAACATTCAACTTTTTTGTCGAACATTATCCAACTGTTGACGATCCAATTGTTAACAGCCTAAAACAGTTGACCAACAATGGTAAGGCTACCGACATCCCAGCCATCAACATCTGAACAATCCAGATTTTGATTGTTCAAATTTTGATGATGAATTGTTAACGGTCACTGTTGATGGCTCCAGTGTACAATGAGCTATTGAACATCTTCGAAGGTTATTATCTGATATGGCCGAAAAACGTCTCAATGTCAGTGGTCTTCTAGAACCTCAAAACGGATTCCGCTAATACTTATCCCTCCATCCACCAAAGGCCGATGGTCTGTAATAGCCTGATTTTCATCAATAACATGACATAGAAAAGCAAGCTAAAAACCTTCAACGACACTGAGGGGAATCCGGGCTGGTGGAAATTTTTACCCAATTAACAAACCTAGGAGCTATTCCTAGACCTTGAATATTTATTAGGAGAATTGAATTTTTCCAACCTTTCATCTACCTCACCTCTTCTAAATGAAGAATTATTATCCTCATAGTTTTATCGTAATTCATATGTTTAATTTTATAAGAGCGATTTTTAAAAGTAATTTTATTCATAATTGGATGCCATTGTAAGATATAAGCAAAGAAACTCTTAACATCTGAAATGCTTTATTTGGACTGGACTCGAAATAAATGTTACATGGAAGCAAAGAGAGGCTCTGAACCGAATCTGTCACCTTCCATTAAATTTCAGAATATTGAAAGGATTTTTCAAATCCTCAATTTTTCTCCTTAAAACTTGAAAAAATGTACTGTTCAATATTTAAAGAATTTTATTTTAAAAAAATTTCCGCCCTCACTTCTGTTTACTTCATTTCTGTGAGTTTAGACTCAGAAAAACATCCCAATTGATAAAAAAAATTTGGGATTCAGCCAATCACAAAAAAAATTGTGAAGCCCCCCCGCCCCCTCTTTTTTAGAAATTCCGGATTACGGTTTAAACAAGAATCGTCTAATGAAGTGATGAATGCTGAAACTCCATCTACTGTCCCCTCAACAGAGACTTTGGAACACAAAAAATATACCGATCCGATACACGTTTTGAGAACCCGTGAGCAAGAAAAGTAGAAATGGAAAATTGTTTTCAATCAGCTAAATGCGTTAAAATATCAACATTTTCCCAATTTCATGAGACAAGTTTCCTAAATTTTTTTTGTCGATTTTTCATCAATTTTCTGTACTGCGAGTTTACATTGAAAAATAATATTTTTCATATGACCTTTAAAAGAAGTGTAATTTTGGAAAATTGCCTCAAACAGTTTTTTTGATTAAAAACAGTCGTATTTCATATTTCAACTATTACGGATGAAAAACTTTTTCATCGATTTTTTACAAAATTGCATTCTACGTGATTTTGACCAGATGAAAAGATTACTTTACAAGTCGTCATCAACATGATTACTAGAACACCATAAGCGAAATTTCTACTACATGGTTGAACAAAAATTGCCAATTCTACTTGAAAAAGTTTCAGTACCAGCCAAAATAGTAGTGTTATACATAGTACAAAAAAACGGAATCAAATTGTTGTCGAAGGTTTAAATTTTCCTGACCAATCAGAAACTTGGGATAATCTAGTAAAGGTAATCGTAAAGTAAGAAATACCTGTAGCAGTGAACTTTACATGCCATTTTGAAAAATGTTTCGATTGCTTAGGAAAGATTCATTCGATGATAAAAAATTCACCAAAAAGATGATATCCAATGCAAAAGATTTCAAAAATTCTTATCTTAAAATAAAAAGTAATTGAAAATGAAGAAAAACTATAACAACTATTGTTGAATTTCTCGAAGAATAAATGGATCAGAAATTATCCCTCAAGGGTAGTTATCGCAACACTCTGTGGGACTACTCGGATATACCAACTAAATGTACCATATCCATATTTGGAATCCTCGATGCAATTCCTACAGCAATGAAATTATGAATTTTGCTTCCAAACTAAAGCACAATGCCATCAAGGAAAGTATACATGAATGCGCTATGATAAATTAAATCTATTATTCATTCTTTAGTAGCACCAATTATGGGCGCTACAGCATCCGATGATTTAATACGCCAAGTTCCATATAGACATCCACTTGCAATACCATACTAACCTCAGGCACCTGTATCGAAAAAAATCTCATCTTAACATCGTTTGCCTAATGCATTACATATACAATTATCGAACACTCAAAGGCATATTACCAAACACTTGGAAATGAAATTTAACACTGTGTTACAATGGAACGTAAAAAAAAAAAAAGAATCTCAAACACACGTTCGTCTGATCAACGAATAATTACTCGAAAACCAGCAAAACAAAACGAAATGATAAAATGATAAAATAACTCGAGTCGTGGTGAATTTAATAGGCCACGGTAATTCACCGCACATTTATTCGATAATTCGCATCGCAATAACTCTTTAAATTACCGGACAGGTATCATCCGAACTGACCTAGCCATCGATAACCCATGCAGAAGGTCCCAAAGCGTAGGAAACTTATTTTTTCGCCTCCTATGTACTCGTTTGTTTGCTGGCGTAGGCGCTTGTTTTTAATTCATTAACATTATTGCGGCTGTTTGATACCTACGTCGATGATTCTCCTATCACATCGTCAACGTTGCCGATAAAGCGTTTAATTACATAGTTGTCGAGTATGTTTATTAATTTTTTGTTTACCTATTTGACGTAATTATCGGACGTATGGATTAAATATACGAAAAATTTACGAATTAATTGCGCGTTACTGCTCAAGCCTGAGGTAATTTAACCGGCACCTGTCCATATAAATAGAGGGAAAATCTATACAGAAGGTAATTTTTTTAATTCACCAAGTTTATTCGAAACAACCGAATATACGAAAATACATATACGAGTAATTATCGATGGTGTTACAATTCGTCCCAATTACTCAGAAATTTTTCCATATCGACCTTCTGGCGTCGTAACGATAACATATAAACATACACGGTATTCATTTAACAATATTTTCAACGCAATTATATGTGGACCGCTAAATTATACGCCTAAATTGTTACCAATATAGGTGAAAAATTAGCGAAAAATTACTTTCAGTCGTAAATCACTTAAGCGATACAGAATGTCTTAAAGGTTATTCATACAATACGGAATAATTCATTTTAAATATCGTAATTACCCGACAAAAGGTTACACAGGTAAATTCTAAAAATATTCCTATGAATAAAAATAAACGAGTAGAGAAGACTCATTATGCAGAAAATTGGGTGCAATATTAATGAACAACTGTCAAGGTGTTGAAAACTCGAATAAACCTATTCAACCAGACTGTAGGCTGCCAAAACTATACAGATGAAATATTCACCTGTTTCAAGATACATTCTAACTAATATCGTTAAATAATAAATACAAGTTTGTTTTTATTTATTTATTTTTTTTATTTTTATTTTTATAAATGACGGTGTTGGTGGTGGTGGTGACGATGGGGAAGGGGTCTCTTGATTTCGAAGCGAATAATTGAAACCCCAAAAAATACATCCAGAAACTCTACGAAATTCACAAAACACATCTACATGTCAAATTTCAATCACCTAGCTCAATTTGAAAGGGAAGTATGGGGAGGGGGAAACATTAGGGTGGGTCAAAAAAAACGATTATTTTTTTAATCACTTGGTACCCTGAAAAACTGGTTGGTAGACACCGCAAAAAAATTATCTCCACGTATGAGCTCTTAATTTTAATAGGAACGTCCTCCGCCTTTCAGATC
>FIZR01018577.1:0-30159 GCA_900060175.1 Ferrisia virgata
CCTAAAACGGATTTTGTTGATTCCCCCCCCCCCCGCCGTTGGTCAATAGACTGTAATAGCCTGGTTTTCATTGTCAATGTGGCAGAGATAATCAGACTAATTAATTTTGTTCATGTGATGATTTAGTGGTTTACAAACAAGAATAATTTTTTTATAAAATCCTTCAGTAGCTTGTGAACAGATTTGCTCGTTCAGTTGAATCGTTGACTGATGGATTCGAGCATGTGTGAATCATTCATTCTCCATATACGAAGAATTTAAGATTTTAATGTTGATGCGAAATTTCCATCACTCACTTTGAAATATAGAATCGTTCACGAATGATTCGTCTGTTCGGTACAAAAATTTAAACAAATTTGGTTCATTGAATTGATTCATTCAGTGATAGATTCTGTCATTTGCCAATAATTTGTCAGTGTAATCGTTTACTTTGTATGGATCATTTGTGGAAGTGGTCGTTCGTGAACGATTCGGTTGTTAAATCAAATGGGATCAGAATTCAATTTTTGATAAATTTGAGTTTTTCCTCCTAATTTTACAAAGTAGAAGGTACGTTTGCAATGAATCATTCGTTCAGTGTGCATAACATGAACTACTTTTGTTCTTTAGAAGATACCTATCGTTTAAAAATGATGGTTGTATTCGTATATCTAATCGTTCATGAACAATTCTAATCATCCGATTCATTCAGTCGTTCACTGCTGGATACAGTCGTTCGCCGATGAATCAGTCGTTCAGTACATGAATTTAAATTGATTAAATCCATTTTGATGATTCCGGTGTTTGATGCATTATTCTTCGGTCAATGAAAAATCCTAGTGCGTGGTCGTTCGTGACTGAATCAGTCGTCTATTACATGAATCTGTTTTACTTTTTTTCACTTTGATGTTTCCAGCGTTCGAAAAAGATTCTCTTTTTATGAATTTTGTCGCTTGTAAAAAATGAATCAATTGAATCGTTCTGTAATTTGTAAATGGCCATAAACGTTCAACCTTTCGTTCGTGAACGAATCTCTCATAAACCGATTCATTTGGAAAATTTAAAAAATCCATGATTCAGCTAACAATTGACTAGCCTCATTTTACTGTAACTTCAAGTGTGGAGTCGTTCGCGACTGAATCAGCCGTTCTTTACATAATTTTTAATTAAATATCAATTTTGTTCACTTTGAAGATTTAAATGTTCCAAAATGTCTGTCCAACAGATCGATTCAATCATTCGTGAATGATTAGTCGACCGAAATTTGTGACTGTTTTATTCAATTAATTTATATACTCATGAACGAACCTTCAGGTGACTGATTCATTTGTAAATCCACACAATTTGTGATTCAGTAAATAATTAAGTGTCCAAGCGAGCTTCCTCTGACCTTACATCAAAACTGGTAGTCGTTCTCGAATAAATCAGTCGTCCAATACATGAATTTAAATTTTATTCGCTTTGATGATTCAGACGTTTGAAAATGATTCTTTGAAGGATTTAATCGTTTGTAAACAATCGTTCAGTTCAGTCATTCAAAAACAAATCTTAAAATTTAAGAAATGTATCTCAGTTAGTAATGTGGAGCCCTGGATGGGTCGTCTTTCTGAAACTTCGAGTGTAGATTCATTTGCAAATGAATCAGTCATTCAATACACGAACTTGACTTGATTTGTTAGCTTTTAAAAACTCAGTCTCAAAAAAATTTTCAATCAATGGATTTATTCGTTCGCGAATGATGAATCGATTGAATCGTTCATGAACGAATCTTTTTTCGTTACTGTTAGTCTTTCATCAATGATGAATCAATGAAATCGTTCCCTCACTCAGGGGTGATTTTGATTTTCCGAGTAAGTCGTTCACTAAATGATTCGCAATATCGGTCTTTTTTAAAATAATTCAGTTTTACAATTTTGTGAGACTCGATCACAATAAATGATTCATATCTTCTTGTATATCGTATCGACTTTTTTTTTTTTTTTTTTTCAGCAAACGTGTCGTTCACTTTCACACACCGAATCGTTCGGTATAGATTTCTCGTTCGCGACTGATTCGTTCGTAAGATGATTCTATATTTTGTAGATAATTTATGAATCAAGTTACTCGTTATTGATTCTTATGTAAACAATATCTTTCATTGAATTGATGAAATAGTTCGCGAACGATTCGTTCGTTTTAAAATATGATCAACTTTTTGTACCGAATTTCAGTAAGCTACGTGACGATTTAATATTCATATTTATCTGTTTCATCGGTTTCATTAACTCGTGCTCGTGGTTTTTTCCACATCGAATTAAAATTTCCCTCCTATGCTTTTATATTATCTTGGGACGTGCTGTTCGGTGGTGTTTCGCTTACTCCTCCACCGCACGTCGTAACTTTCTCGTTTGCATTAAAGTCATTAAAATTAAGTAATTTTCTGTGTTTTTAACAACGCTATACCTAATTTTCGCGTTCGGCCTTGATTAAAGCTTATTATTGTGATATAGTGTTTACAGAGTGTTTTAATGAAGCGCTTAGGTACACAAGGAACATTAAACTGCTACTGTGCGTTCCCCCTCCCTCCTTGCTCTTGCTCTGTATGCCGATGCATACCGTATTCTCACTGCTCACTGCGTCATTTAAATCGTTGTTAAAACTTTTACTCTTTTTTTTTTGTTTTTGTTTTTGGTGTACCCAATCTTTGGTAGGTATACTAACTTTAAGGTGAGATGTGATGCAGGTTGCGGTTCTTCATCTTGAGGGATAGTGCAGTTGAGAAGTACGCTGGAAAATTAAGTAGGCCTATACCTACCTTCTTACTCGTACTTTTTTAATGAAACCGTCTTGACTCGCCGCGTCGGTATTACAAGGTCTTCACGTTTGTTGTACTGTGTTGTTATTTTTCGGTCTTTTTCACGTCCGAAATAACTACGTCCTTAAATTCTACTCAAATGTAATATGCGAACTAGCCCTCTGCTGTGCTTTCTCGTTTGTCCCTGTGGTACCTTGGTTTTGTTGACGCGATCCATACCACAGAATACGTAATAACTTTGTAAACGTGTTATTTAAAAGCTGCACGACTCCACGAGTCAACGACCTTTTTCCTTTTTCATTTACTTACCGTAAACTTGCGTCATTTGGCGAAAATTACAAATTTATACCATTCCTTCTTCTTCTTCTTTTCGTTACTTGGTTATAAAGTCGATTAGATGGAGAGGTCTTGAAGTAGAAATGTTTATCATTGAATGCCCATTCGTAATTCTTGTAAAAAAAAAAATTAATATTTTGAGAAATTTAAAACCATTCGAAGGGCTCGAGAAAAATCTTGAAGCGATAAATTATATGTATTTTTAACGAATCAGAAGAAAAATGGGTATGATAATTCGATGCTAGTTTTTACACTCCTCTCTAATTCCTCTAATTCCTTTTACTTGGTTTATATCTTCTTATCGTACTTATCGTTACATCAGAATTTTATTTATCATCATTGTAATGGAAAATTCAATCTCCTCCCCCCTCCCTTATGGCTCCTTTTCCTGTCATTTACTTGAAGAAATAAATACAAATATAATTATTATTGAAATAAAAAACACCGCCGAATCCCCCTATTTTGTTATGACTCCAACTTATCAGTTTAATGAATAAAATCACTCTTGGTTGAAAGAATGTTTTTCAATTTACTCGCAAGTTTTTTCCTACAATGTACGAGTATCTACTTTGTATACCTAACCTTACGAGTGCTTTTCTAATTTTAAATCGTTTTTCGAAGTAAAAAAAAAAAAAAGAAGAAAAAACGAGAGAAAAAAACACACGATCCGAGTAGAATAACAATACGTATGCGGTAAGGTTTATTCCTTCTTGTTGGAAAAACTTTTCGATGTATGCACGATTCACGATGTTACAAAGTATATCTTACCTGCATAAAAAAAAAACTTTTCACTCGAGAAGGTACCCAACTCGTAGCATATTTGGAAGAAGAACTTTCGATATTTTTTTCTTCTTACTTTTTACTCTCTTTGCTCGGTCGTATGTAGTTTGGAAGCTAATCAGAAGTCATTAATCTCCTTTTAGCCGTAAGCTGTCCGAAATTTATTGGTTGTTGTGTGTGAGATACATAATCGATTAGTTAGGTACTTTTTACTTAGCTGCAAACAAATTTAGACCAACAATAGAAGTAATTTGAGAGCTGGGTTTCAATTTTTATCGAGATTCTTTGTCGAAATGTTAAGAGGGTTTTTTTTTCTCTGTACTGTTTGGGGTAGAATGACTGATGGTTGCGTTTTATTGTTTTTCATGGATTTCCTTTTTTTTTTTTATGTATCTTTCCCTTTTTTGAATTTTACGATTAATTTATTCGAGGAAAAAAAAGTAATGTATTTGTAATGCTTGTTGAATGTTTTAGATTTTTATTATTGATTAAAACAAAAGTTTTAATAGACTTGAAATCGAAATGAGATTGATTAGTTTGTCGATAGCGGATTATATTAAAATGCATCGTGCTCGAAAATTATCGATTTTTAGTACTTTAAAGAAAATTTTGATCTCTGTCAAGCGCATTTTTCAAGAATTTTTTAAAAGAACAGAAGCTATAAAAAAGTTTGATAAAATTAGTTGGATGCCTGAGAGAATTTTAAACTTTTTGCATTATATCGAACATGCAGAAAAAATGAAGTAAAAGGAGCCATCGGCGTACCCACCCCCCTCCCAGATCCTTGAGGAGTTTAAAAGCATATCAATACTGAATTTCGGTGATAAAAGGGCAAATCATCTGCATTCCGATATCCCACTCGAAATATTATAAATTTTTGATTTCATCTGTTCCCTCTCTGTACTCCTCATGGTAGTTAAAGAGTTCAAATGGTGTACGCAAAATGAATTCCGGACCCCCCAAAAGCTCTCATATATACCGAAAATAAGGAACGCGATATTGTAGCAAACTAAAAATTCCAATAATTGAGTAGGGATGAAAATTAATTATTTGTTTTTTATCCTGCTCCCTCTCATGGCTTTTTAGGATTCCAAACCCAATTCTTACGTTGAAAGGTTCAATGAGGCTAAAAAGTCAAAACCCCTAAAAGACAAATTTAGAGGCTTCACTGACTGTACATACCTAATTTCAACTCTTCCCAGCTCAGTTTGGAGGGAAGTTATGCGAGAAACAAACTCAAAATATCAGAAAATGAGAGAACCTGACGAAAAAACCACATTTCTGAGATTGTGAGGGGGGTGCAATGGAGCTGAAAAGTCGGGACGCCCAAAAGGCACATTTAGGGCTCTTACTGAATGTGCACACCAAATTTCAACTTCCTAGCTTACTTTGGTGGGGAGATATGTGGGGAACAGCTTATTTTCAAGGTAAAAAATTGGGAAAACTTCCCTAACCCCCCTCTTAATTAACCTAAGAGGTTGATTTTTGGATATGTTATGCAACTTTGGATTCTCTATCTATTGCTTCAAAAAGGAACAATTTTTGTGTTTTTGGCTTCTTAGCACCCCTTCCTCCAAAATGTGGAAAAACTGAATTTTGACCCAAGCGGATCCCCACTTATATAAATCTAATCCGCTATCAAACTGAGTTGATTGACCAAATTGGAGCGATTTTGGTGGGTATCGAGCAGAGTAAATGATTTTAATGTTCGGGAGGAAAAAATAATAAAATAAAAATAAAAATAAAAATAAATACCTGACATGACCAAAAATTGTCTTAATGACTTTCTAGAATCTTAAAGCGGATTTTGTTGGTATTTCCCCTACCCTAACCGCAGGCTAAAAAGTGTTATATTTCGCATTTAAAAAAATATAGGGAAAAACTGAAAGCTTATAATTTTATGGAGATTAGTATTTTAGACTTTTTGATTATGTTGTGAGTGAAGGTGTAGGGAGAAGGAGGGGGTTGTATAACATATCCAAAGAGATTTCTGTGACCTTTAAATAAGTCGTTTTCTCACATAACTGCTTTTCAAATTGCACTACAGGACTGAAATTTAGTAAAATGAACAGGACTGAACACCAACGAATATTTACGGCGTTTTGGGTATGTGACTTATTTAACGCAAGTAACAATTTTAATGAAAATAATCCAACTTGCGGCAAATTGGTAACGAGCAACTGAGGAGTATAAATGGTAAAAGTACGAAATTGGGAGAAGGGAGGCATTTGACATACCAAAAAGGAGGCTTGAAAAAATAATGTTTCAATTTGTGAATTGGCTCTTGTTCTCAGAGTGGTCGTAAATGTGCCTGTTTGAGGATTACGACTATTTAACCCTCTGATTCCTCTTCATCGTTCCGAAAAAGAGGGTTTTTGGCTGGTTTTTATCTATGTTGGAGTTTTCCCTCCCCTTTCTCCCCTTCAACTCGAGCTAGAGGAGATGCGTATTTGGGGGATTCCAACCTTTAGTAGTCGGAATAGTTAAATTTCTGGAACTGAGATCTTTTCAATTAGTTTTGAAATCACGCCAATTTTCGCCTCCTCCCCTCCTCTCCTCCCAATTCAGATGGGAACTCTTGGCGGTATTAAAATATGATTTTTAAGCGTGTTTGCGATTTACCTCGTAGTGGGGAGGGGCCGAGGAAATAAGAAATGTACCAGGAGGAGGGATTTTAATGTCAATTTTTTTCCCTGCGGGTTTTCAACAAATTTTTTTAAATCTTGCTATGAAAATAAAAGCCCTCCGAGGAACGTTTGAAGCCTACTTCCAGGAGGGTAGGAGGGATAAAAGTAAAAAATTGACTTCAACGATGTCCTAAAATTTTTACCACCTTTTGAACATGGATATGTCTTAAGGATGGGTGTCATTTTCTGAAAACGTGACGTTTTTGATGTAACGTTTTCGGTTTGAAGTTTTTGATCAAAAACTTACGGTTGATAGATGATTAGGAATGAGTTTTGACTTTTATGTTGACTCGGATGGCTAATTAAAAAAATTGAAAAATTAAAAAAATAACAGAAATTAAAAAATTAAAAAGTTGAAAAATTGAAAAAATTGAAAAATAAAAAAGTTAAGAGTATTTTAAAAATTTAAAAATTAAAATGAAAAATTAAAAATAAAAAAAATGAAGAAATTAAAAATTAAAAAACTGAAAAATAAAGAAATTGAAAGGTAAGAAGACCGCAAAAATTAAAAAATTAAAAATTAGAAAAATTAAAACATAAAAAAATTGAAAAGTTAAAAGTAAAAGAACTTGTAAAATAAAACATGAAAAAAGTTGACAAATAAAAAAATTTAAGAACAAAAAAAATTAAAGAGTTGAAAAATCTAAAAAATAAAAATTTTTTATTTTTGATTTCAAGTTTTTGATTGAAAACTTGTGATGATGGACGATAGCATGAATTTCGTTTTGCTAGTAAATGGTAAAAGCAAATGTTGAAATGAAGTGAAAAGAAGAGTAAACGTTTTTGATATGAAGTTTTCGATCAAAAACTCGTGATGAAAGGTGATTATGAATAATTTTTGCATTTCATGTTAAAATGTTGACATGGATATGTTAGATATTCACCATCTAAAATTTTTTCCTTGAAGGAAAAAATCCCTAATTTTTCACTGTTTTTTGGGCCACAAGTTAACAAAAATGAAATAAACAAATATTTTAGGAGGACGAGATTTAAAAAAAATTCAGCTTTGAAATTGTACTCATAAGAGTTTTAAATTCATGGTTCCAAGTTTCTGTAGTTGTAATTTTTCTCTTTTTTTTTCTATATAAATTTCTTACCAACTTTTGCAGCTCATGAGGGGAGGAGGGGTGGTGGTTGTGTGAAATTTTTTCAGATTTTTCTGACCCTAAATAATGATAGTAAAATGGACTTCGAAAAAACAGTTTGTAAGGGTCCATTTTCGAAGCTAGCAACTCAGAAAGAAATTCTTATTGTTATTAGAAGTACCTATTTTGCACTACTGTAAAAGAAACCACCGGCTGAAAAACTTTTTTTTTAATTTTTTTGGCAGGGCTCCTAACATGATGAGAAAATTTTTTCGATCTGCAAGCTCAAAAAGGTGGCCCACAAGCTTTCATAAAATCTTCCAAGTTCGTTTCAAGGTCATATTTAAGGTATGAAAAATCGTTAAAAAATTCTACCACACTTCTTCCTCGAGTACTTTCACTTTTACGCTACGTTTGAAAAAAATTGATCGAAAATTTCTTTCATGAACAAAATTGTGGTAAAAACCTCTCCTAAAGTACACCTTTAATTGCTTCCCTCCCCTTCGACTAGGTTAAAAAATTGGGAATACGTTTGAAAATAATTTTTTTTTGGCGCCTTGAATAATATTAATTTCGGTTCCCAAAAGCGAATCGCTAAGCTTAGCCTGTTACAGCCTTTATCTAAATTTATCTTACGACGTAAATATTTGTAAACACGTTTAAGAAGCTGCCATTATTCGGTTCATATTGCGAGTAAATTTTTACACACGTTTTGATAAATGGACCAAATACACGATGACGTACTATACGATAACATTGGCACGTGTTGAACAATATTCATCGCGATAAAATCATTATTTATTAGCCAAGTCGAGCCCCTCCCCCTTGACTCGTTTGTTTACAAGCTGACGCGTATATGAAAACGCCAAGCAGTTTTATTTTTCCATTCGTCGTGTAATTTTTCAAAAAAAAATAAATAATAAAAAAAAATACACATACCTGTTGAATCTTGGTAGCTTCGTTGCCGTTTCGTTGGGTGTACGTTTTCTCGTTATTCATGTGGAAAATTTACGAATCACTGGAATGGCAGAAATTGAAAAGAATACACGTACACGTAGGTATATATTTATATGTTTCTTGTTCGTCTCGAGGGAAATTCATTGGAAGGCTAAAGCTTTATTTTCGGGTAATTTACTGGAACATTTGTACAAATCCTGCATTAGGAGGTAAAAATACCTACCTAGCTAGGTACCTATCTAAATCTGTGAGGTACGAACAGATTAATTAGTCGCTTGATAACGAGTCAGTTTGAAATGTATGTGTTTTTAGCCTGATTTTCTATGTCATATGGTCAATGAAAACCAGGTTGGGGGGGAGGAGTACCAATAAAATCCGTTTTGGGGTACTAGAAGATCATTAAAAGGATTTTTAGTCACGTCGTATATTTATTTTTATTTTATTATTTTTCTCCCCCGAACATTAAAATCATTTACTCTGCTCGATGCTGATCAAAATCGTTCCAATTTGGTCAATCGACTCAGTTTGGCGGCCGATTAAATGTATATGAATGGGGACGAATTTGGCTCCAAATTCAGTTATGCTCCAATTTGGGGGAGGGGTGTCGAGGGGTAAAAAACGCAAAAATTACACCTTTTGAAGCCAATTGATGAAGAGAATCAAAAGTTTTGTATAAAATATCCAAAAATCAACCTTCTAAGTCAATTAGAAGGGGGGGGTTCCCTTTTTTGACCTTGAAAAAGGGATATTCCTCCCCTACCACCCCACCAAATTTTGCTACGTAGTTGAAATTTGGTATGTACATTTAGTTGGAGCTCTTAAATACCTTTTGGGGATTCCAACTTCTTAGCTACATTGCACCTCCTCGCAACTCCCAAAAAAGTGGTTTTTTGATAGGTTTTCTCAGTTTTCTTATTTTTTGAGTTTGTTCCTCGCATAACTCCCCTCCAAAGTGAGCTGGGAACTCGGAATTAAGTGTGTACATTAAGTGGCGGTCCTAGATATGCCTTTTGCGGTTTATTGACTTTGCAGCCCCATTTCACTCCCTCAAAGCCCTAAAAAAGTGATTTTTTTGGTCGTTTTTTCTTGAGTTTGTTTTTCGCATAACTCTTCCAAATTCAGTTAAGAATTTGAAATTGTGTGTGTACATTTAGTAGGGGCCCTAGATGCGCATTTCAGGAGATTCGACTTTTCAGCCCCATTGCACGCCCTCACAGGCCTGAATATGTTGTTTTTTGGTCGATTTTTCTAATTTTCAGAATTTGTTCCTCGAATAACACCCCTCCCCCCCGAGTCTTTCCTAATAAGGGTCAAAAACGACTTCCGACCCAAAATCGATCAAACTTAAACCGTCTCGAAATCGCTTGTAATCGATTGGGGGGGGGGGTCGAGAGCGGGGTATGTACCAAATTTCAGATTTTTTCGTTGATCAGATAAAATTTTCATGATTTACACGACAATGAAATCATTTTGAAATTTGAAAAATTCGCTAAAATTCGAAAAATGCATTTCAGTACTTGAAATTTTGGAAATGCAGTTCTTTTAATATATACTCTCAATTTATTCATGTATTGATTCGAAAGTTCACCTTTAATTGGGATACCTGCCTTATTATTAATAATAAAAAAGTAGTAAAAAACGTGGTTTTTTTGGTTTTGATTTTTTTTTTGAGCATGTTGGACTGTATTTTGGAATCTAAAAAAAAGTATATGTAATAGATGACCACCTAACACAGATGATAAAAAAATTTTCAGCCATGAGTCCATACCTAACTTTAGAAAAAAAAATTAAAAATTTCTACATAAAAAAATTGTGAAAATGTGAGCCAAAAATTTTCAAAAAATTCTCATTCATAGTACTCAAAAATATGTATAATCTGTGATAATTTCGAAATTTTTTACCTAATCCTCCCAAAGAGGTCTCGTGTTGAAATTTCAACATATGGGGGGGGGTTGATAATTCCGGAAGGGGTGGGTGTGGGAGGGTCAGAATTTTTTTGGGACGTTTTTGGACCATAAGTAACATTTTGGTTCCATTTTGATTGATTTTAGGTCGGGGCCGTCTTTAACCCTTATTAGGAATGACTTTTTAGCAATGAAGTTGAAATCAGGTGCGTACATTTCGTAGGGGGTCCTGGATGTGCCTCCCATCAATTCTCATGATTGTAATACGTCCCAAAATTCAGGCTGAAAAAAGCATCGCTTATTTTTATTTTTTATCTGGGTTTGGTGAAAATGATGTTCTTTCTCGATATAATACACGATCTTTGTTTCTCTTTCTCGGCCACATACCAAATATCAACGATGCAGAAATACCATATACTTATTTCCTTCTCATTACGATTTAGGAAATATTATGCGAACTAATTCTCAAAAGTTGTATGAAATTTCATCATTGAGCTTAAGTTTTCAGCTATTGATGTTGGTTTGGTGCGGTTGTACGCCGCAGGCCACAGACCACGCCACACCAAACCAAACCACATCCAGCGGAGAATTTAATTACGCTGGCTCGAGGTTGAATTCAGTACTGGACGTTGTTTTCTTCTCTTATCAACGCGTTCGCACACATTTTCTAAATTCTCAACGTTTTCGAAATGACCGCCCCAACAAATCCCCGCAGTACACAAATATCTACGACTACGTAGTACGTATATATACACTCGTCGTTACAGAAGCTAGACGAAACTTTCACCCATATTTTACACCTTTCGAGCTCCCCGATGGATTCCCTTTACTTACAAAATGTAACTACAAAGCAGCAGACCAGCCGCATCCGACTGCCTTGGTTAAACTTTCGGGTTGAATTCGTTCGTAGCACAGTACACGTTTGGGATTGAGCTGCCCGGGATCGTAGCACAGAAATGCTACAAAACGGCAGATTCCGTATTAAGAAGAAATACTACAAAACGATGCTGATTTTGTAAACTTGGCACGAAAATTTGGCAATTACCTGGTACAAAAATTTCGAATATTTTCGAGGTCGATTTTCGTACACTTTTGCCCTTCGTACCACTACAACTTACCCACGTGTATCGGTGTATCGTCGTTCGAAATACTTCACTTGGCTGGTTTGAGAATTTTGTAAAAGTATGCACACCCAGTACTCGTGTAGTAAATACTCAGACTCGCCAAGCGGTCAGGGATTTAAACACAATAAGAGATTAGTTGGCGAAACGAGGACGATGACGGGGGTGCGGTGCGGTGCAGCCAGCGTACTCGTACTTTGGCTGGTTTATTGTTCTTCTTGAAAACACCAGCAGTATAGAAATGAGGGTGAAAGAGAGTCTCTTTAAGCACTTTCTATCCTTCTCGTTTTACCTCCACTTCTGCTCTGGTTTACGAAGAGGAAATGAAAAGTACAATAATGATGAAAAAGTCCGTCGTAGTCCTCGTCGGCGGCGCTGAGAATTATCTATTGTCTCGTAGAATTATACGTACGTGGGTTTCTCTACCTCTTACAGTGTAAAGTATAGGGAAATTGTAAGGCTGAATGTTCGTTTTCCAGAAATGAAGAAGTGTATAGGCTGTGTAAGAGGGAGCAGCAAGGGGTGAGAAGCTATTTTACGTACTTCGCGTCTTCCTTCTTTGTTGAGAACGATTACGACGAAGACAGAGAAAGAGAACAAAATAAAGAATCGAGCATTGAAGAAATTTCTCGTTTCATTTATTCGTTTTGTTTAAGCGACCAGACAATCGCTAATTTTTCGCCGTTTCCCCTTTCGTTCTTGCTGTCCTCCTCCTCTTCCTTCTCCTCCTTCTATCCGGTAATTTGTACTTCTTGTCTCAACGTGCTATATTGTGTGTTCCTTGGATGGATAATACGTTTTTAATCTTTGTCTTAATTTCTGTTTGATGAAGTTATTTAAGAAGCAATGAAATACGAAATGTTGAAAAATAATTGTAAGTAAATGTCGTTGGGAGAGTGATAAATTGTCGATAATAGGGATTTGAAATTTAAACTAGTTTCAATTCAACTGTGGAAATGATCTAAACGATTTAGGACAATTTTTTTGAAATGTTGATCCACTGAAATGGAAATTTTTCAGTTGGAAAATTTCGAAGACTAAAATCATTTACTCGGCTCCGTATCGACCGAAACCGCTAAAATTGGGCCAACAGGCTTGGGTTGGCTGCAGATTAGACCTTTTTGAGTGGGGATGATTTTCAGTTCAAATTCAGTTATGTTCAAGTTTAGGGGAGGGGGTACAGAGGGGGCAAAAATTGAAAAATTTGTGCGTTTCAAATTAAATCTATGAAGAATAAAAAGTTGTGTAACATATCCGAAAATTAGCCTCCTATGTCGATTGGGAGGGCAAATATGAGAGATTTCCCATTTTTTGTCCTTGAAACACAAGTGGTCTTCGTAATGATTTAAGAGACTAAGATTTATAATGAAAATTTAGTAAATGCTCTAGGCATGATCATTACGCAGACCCTTTCTTTTTAAAGGTTAAAAAATTGAACCCCCCTCCCTACCATCTTCCCTCCTAATTGACATAGGAGGCTGATTTACCCAGAAATCTTTGAATTTTTTTCACATCCACATTAGCAGATGAAAACTCGATTTCTCTGAAAAAACTCCAACGGGTTGTCTGTAATTTCAGGTTTGAAATCTTTCTCATCCCCCCCCCCCCCCTCCTCTTGCTCGTTATAAGCTTTTTCCATGTTCATCCCACCCATATTTCCCTTACAGATCGAGCTAACTTGTTGAAATTTGGTATGATGATTTAGTAAACGTAGTAGATATGCCTTTTTTGTGTTTCCACTTTTCAGATCAATTTCACCCTAGCCCCGCTCCCCTGTCACGGTTCCAAAAAAGGTAGTTTTTGGGTGGTATTTTTGCTTTTTTAAATTGGTTTCACGCCAAGTCTCGTTAAGAAGTTGAAATTTGGCATTTAAATTCATTAAATTGATGTGCTTTTTTGGGGATTTGAACGATTCTTTCCAGTATCAACCTCTATCCCTACCACAAATTAAGAAAAATTATTATTTCATAAACAAAATATGTTGTGAAAACCAAATTGAAGTTTTTTTTTTTTTTTTTTTTTTTGAAATCTTGGAAGCACAGCCGGAGGTTCATTCACCGTCAGAGTCGATTTTACAATTACAGTGACGGAAGAGCCTTTGAAAAATTTCGCATTTTAAATAATTCCTGTAGCTTAAATAGGAACTGAATGTAAATAAACCGAAAGTAACCTGAAACCATCGACGATGAGTGCCACTTACGATAAGCGGAATGCACAACGCGATGGTTATTAATTAACGGGAAACAAACAGGAGGATCCGAATAGATAAGGTGCGTTTAGATATGGAACCATGAGAAAAGATAGGAAGGGATGTGAAGGGGGAAGGAAAAATACTCTGTATATTTAAATCACGATGACGTTCTATGATAAATTGCGACCATAAATAGAAGTTGAAATGGAAAATTTAAATATGTAGTGAAGGAGGAAGGGGTACTACTCCAACGTAGATCGTTAATTACAAACCTGCTTGTAATATTACAGTTTGTAACATGAGCTTATCGTTGAATTTGCTGATGGAGGAATTTTTCTTGGCTTTCGATAGTTTTTTACGGTTGTTTTCTCATGTGTTAACTAAATTTTTCACATTTTTCAACTTTTTTGGCGTGATTTTTGATTAATTTTCTGCACAGTTACGCGTTTCTGTCAATTTTTTTTGCAGATTTGTATAATTTTTCGTTGTATTTTACTCTAAAAGTTCATATTTTTTCGTAATTTTTGGTAAATTTTCTATATTTTTACCTTTGTTTGTCAATTTTTTTCTCGATTCCCAACACTTTTTTAAAAATTTTTTTCAAAGTTGACGTAAAAATTTTAATTATGATTTTTCGTCGATTTTCTTTGTTTTTATGCATTTTTATCAATTATGTGCTCAATTTTGAACGCGGTTTTACACTATTTTCTAATAGTATAATTGAATTTTTCGCAACTTTCGACATTTTTTTGTAATTTTTTGTCGATTTTCCATACTTTTACGTATATTTATCAACTTTTCTTTAATTTTTAGCAATTTTTTATTGTTTTTTTTCGTGTTTCGCTTGAAAATTCATATTTTTAAACTTTTTTTTTGCAATTTTTCGTAGCTTTTCTGCATTTTTACGCTTCTTTATCGATTATTTGACCAATTTTGAACACTTTATTATTCTTTTTTTCTTATATTTGAACTAAATTTTTAAAACTTTTCAACATATTTTTGTAATTGTTAGTCACTTTTCTGTTCTTTTACAAATATTTTACACGTATTTATCAATTTTCTTTCAGTTTTCAACAATTTTCCACAGTTTATCGTAATATTTTGCTTAAAAATATATATTTCTAAATATTTTTTGCAATTTTTTGTAAATTTTCTGTGCTTTTTTTACGCATTTTTTTTAGTTTTTATTCAATTTTTAACACTTTTTCACTATTTGTTCTCAAAGGTTCAATGAATTTTTTCCAATTTACAAGCATTTTTTAATGAATTTTAACAAGTTTTTTTCCAATTTTCAACATTTTTTCACGATTTATTGTAACATTTTTTGTAATTTTTAATCAATTTCCTGTACCTTTACGTATACTTTTAAATTTTTTATTCAATTTTCAGCAGTTTTTAAACACTTTTCTTAATATTTCGCTTAAAAATTCACGTTACTTTTTTACAATTTTCAAAATTTTTCTGTTTTTTTTTCATATTTTGTAAATTTTTTTATTTTTTAGCAACTTTTTACCCATTTTTAATCAATTTTTTGAGTGTTTAACTATATTTACTACTTTTTTTCAGTTATCATCAGTTTTACTTATTTTTTTCTCACATTTTACTCAAGAATTCACGTTTTTAAACATTTTTTTCTCTAATTTTTGGTGAAATATTTTCAATTTTTAGTAGTTTTAATGAGTTTTAATAATTTTTTTACATTTTTATACATTTTTTCTTTCTTAAGGTTAATAAATTTTTCCACAATTTTCAACAACTTTTCACTATTTTTTTTTAATTTTTGTGAATTTTCCCTATTTTTTTTAGTTATAAAAATTTTTTTGAATATTTCGACAAAAAATTCAGGTTTTTAAAAATTTGCTTTGTATTTTTTTGTAAATTTTTTGAGTGTTTACGCAATTTTCAATACTTTTTCATAAATTCTGTCAAATTTTTAGTAAATTTTTTTAAATTTTCAATAAATTTTTTACATGTTTACACATTTTTGCTTTCTTTATTTTTTTATGTTTTCATCAATTTTTTCCCAGTTTTCAAAATTTTTCACAATTTTTTTTATAATATTTTGTAAACTTTTCCATTTTTTCACATTTTTCCATCGGGCATTGATTTTGTAAAAAAAATATTGCGATTTATTTGACATGTTTAGAACAATTGAAGATTATGGCATTACTTTTTATTCAGAATTCGAATTTCAGATCAATATTTCTCTTCCACGTACAAGTTTTGAAAAAAAAAATTGGAAATGATTAAAAAAACATAAGTTTAATTAGGTATTCATAAATAATAAATTTATTGCCCCTTAATTCTCGTATAAGACTCATTCTAATATTTTTATGGTTAGAAAAAAATTGTAATAAATTCTACTTCGACTTGTAAATGTATTAAAGACCCCGAAGTCAGCTGCTGTGAGATTACTGAAAAATATTTACTTGCTCGTTACGTAAAAACGGACTACTCCATCTATGCAACTTACTCGCAACTTTTAAACTTTTCTTCGATTGATATGAAAGCTCCATCTAAAATCTTCCAGGTACTACGTGTTTTGAAAATCACTCTTCAGATGGCGCTACCAAGTTGTGTTTAAAACTATATCTTGCATGCAAAATTTATAAATCATCAAAAATTTTTAATCTTATCCACTTTTACTACTTTACAAGAGAAATTCAAATGTTGGAATTTATCGACTTAATCACAGCGATGAAGTAAAACTAGAAAATACTTTTTTCGCTTACAAATTCATTCAAAATCGTTCGAATTCATAATATAGACTTTGTTTGGCGACTGGCTAAAGATATGAGAGTGGGAATGATTTTGAATCCGAGTTCAGAGCTGTAAAAAATGCTTACAGTGTATAACAGAGGTAAATATCGTGAAACAGAGGTTTTTTTAGTTTGAAAATTTAAATCATTGTCTATACAGGGAGGGTGTATTTGAAAGTCCCACAGGTTGCTTAGAGTTGACATTTCAACCCTATCATGCTCCCCTTGGAGTAAAATCTCAATTTTTTGTAATTGCTCCGAATTTACTTAAAATTTAAGCTTTAACTCGTATACGACTGTATAACAAGACGCCATCTATGGTATTATTTTCATAACATATATAGTTTAAGTAGAGCTTTTAGATAGAGCTTTCGTAATAATTATGAAATTAGCAAGTTTTGTATACGCTTAGCAGATGGAGACATTTACGTCACTGGGCATGCTTACGTAAGAAGTAGATATTTGTTTCGAGAAGTCTCTTGTTACTGGATAGAGTGCAAGCTGGAGAGAAGTACCATTGTGAAAAGTTACTTATAGTTATAATAAGGTCGAACGTGCTCAATATAGCCACTTAAGGTTGAGCATACTTGAAAGAAAAATTTCATTGTGGCATGAAACAAAATTAAAATTTTTCAGTGACTTGTGATTCTTTCAAAGGTACTTTCCTGAAGGTTTTATTGATTTAAGAACTCATTAGTTAGGAATTAGATTCGTTTTATTTTTTCTGCAGCATACAACCATCTTCCATGTGATTTGCACGACACAGGAAATTTATATGATAAATTAGCCAGCATCATTTCTCATCTTACTCTTTATTATGCGTTACTCTTTTATTACAACCTTTAGATAATCTTTATTCTCTGCAATACCATAAAAAAATTGAACCCTACTATAAACTGACATCCTACATTGATCCTCTTATCGCCAAAACTCAACATAAGCAAAATAAAGCAACGAGAAAAGAAACGATTAGATAAGGTGAGCGCACAACTGACATCGTCGACGATATTACGACAAGAGGCTGAAATTAAAAATAAGACGAATACCTACCTGATGTGGGGTGAAGAGCGAAAAAGGGCCAAAACAAGGGGAAAATCATCAAAAAACCACGTGTATCGTAGAGGGCGCCGCCATCTTCAGTATAATACCGCCTGGAGGCCAAAACCAGCTAAATAATTCAGCTACAAAGTAAAAAAGATGAAAAGAAGAAAATAAAAGAATTTAAAAAAAAAAAAGAAAAAAAAATAGCGTTCATCTTCTTAATCGATAATCACAAACGACGATGAATCAACCGTACTCGTACACCATCTTGCTTTGTATATACAAGTTTGACTTTTCAAAGTTGCCTGCTTTCGCCCCCTGCTTAGTGATGTAAAATGAAAATTTATCGAGTAACGTCGTTTAGAAGAATGAAATAAGCTGTTGAATATCTTTTATGCGGCGTTACGCCGAAAGAATCATAGGAACAGGCGTAGAGTTTGATAATTTAGCGAATAAGGAAGGAGTCTGATGACTAGGCGGGTGGAAGAGGGGTAGATACAAAAAAATCAACGCTACGTAGAATTAACCTTTGAGGCGGATGATTTTTTTCATTTTGTGTACATTTTTTAAACCGCTAAAAACGAGAGATTAATGAAAGCCATTGCGTTGTATAGCAGAAGTTGATGCTGAACGTCGTCCCTGCGTCGATATTGTGGCTATTTGGGGTTTTGAAGGCAGGATGGCGGTTCTCTCGGCAGACTCCATCGAGCTTGTAAATCCAGTTAGTTAAACTATACAACGAAACCTAAATTAGAATATTAAGCGCCGCGTTAACCTTATCCATTTTAGTACAAAAAGTTTTCATAACTTATAATTAATGATTAACGAATATTTTAATTAAATCCTTTATCTGTTTCTCTCTGCTTCTCTGTGTAGGTGGTGGTGAATAGAAGGTGCCATGCCGTACGTTACGTACCCGTATCACTCTGTAAGAAGCCATATCGAGCCTTTACTCACTAGCGAGAAGTTTTCTTCTTTGAGTAAATGAGAAAATTCATCCACAGATGCGAGAATTGTATATTTGCATCGAAGCTGCACCAGCAAAAAAGGCTACAACGAAGCGAGAGAAAATCAAAATGACATTAGGAAGCCGATTTACAAGATTACCATGTCCATTGTGTAAGTATGTACAATACATACTTAATTAATATTTAGGTACCGTACTTGATGACGTCATTTTTTTTTCTTCGTAATTTTGTTGAGAAGTAATGTTGAAAATGTTGCTATTTTGAAATCTCCATATAATAAAAGCGGATTCATTTATACTGAATCTGTATGAAATTTCAGTCTGTTGGATTAGTTCACGTAAGTTTCAAGCAATGATTCGATGTAAAAATTACAAAAAAATTACTGCTTCAAGTCTTTGCAAAAAGTTTGAAATATCCAAAAATTGTTAATTTCTGAACAGCACCTCGGGAATTCTAGTAACCAGGTTACTAAATCAAATTTCAGATTTATCCATCAAGAAGTAAAAGAAGAAGGAATTTACCGCTTGAAATATTTACAAATGTGGAGCACCACTTATAAAAGAATCTGAAAATGCTAAATTCCCATAAGCTTAGGTCAAATTTGATTCCAGATTCAGAGTCAAGTAGAGCAGGCTCTAGACATAAACCAATCTTTTTCCATCTAACTTATTCTTTATTTTTTCTTTGAAGAGGAGAAGGAGGAGGGGGCTGCTCTCTTTTTCTGTTTTCTAGCAATCAAAGCCCCTTGTTTTGTCGTACAGTTCCGGTTCCAGTTCCAGTGTCTGATCCGACATTTTGTCGGGTTCTAATCCAGAACTACAAATAGCTCTTTAGCACTTGAAATCTATGAGGAAAAATTGTAAATAAAACACTTATTAGTAAATTAATGCTTCTGAACTCCATTTATTAAATTTCCTCGAATCAATGATCAAAGAAAGTTGATGTTTGTGTTTAGACAGCATTCATTCTTCTAAAATATAGGTTCCCGGTTAGGAGCTAATTCTGTTCAACTTTCATTTTGAGCTTGGGCTCTGGAGATGGACTACATCAGTTCGAAATGTTGGATTCCGGCTCAAAAATCAACTCCTTCTGTTCAAAACGTAGGACTTAAGCTCTGGAGCCATTTTTTTACGATTATGAATATCAGCCTCGGGCTCTATACCCAAGCTTCTTCTATTGCGAATGTTAAATTTTATCTCTATTAGAGCCAATTTCTTTCCATTCAATATATTAAGTTCTGGCTTCAAAGGCAAGCTCTTTCCACTCCGAATAGTTAGTTTTAACTCTGGAGTTGGACTCCTTTCATTTAAAGTTTTAGGCTCTAGTTTTGCAATCAAGCTTCTTTCATTCGAAACATTGGACTGCAGCGCTAGAGCCGGGCTCCTTCCATTCTATAGGTCAAACTCCCGCTCCAACCTGGATTCATCGGATCCAAAATATTAGGTTCCGGCTCCATTGTTGGGACTCCTTCCGTTCCAAATATTCGATTTGAGCTCTAGAGCTAGACTTTTTCTATTCATAATATTGGACTCTAGCTTCACACCTTGGCAACTTCAATTGTTAACATTAGTTTCTAGTTTCGCAGTCATACTCTCTCCATTTCAAACACTGGGCTCTAAGGCTAGAACCATGGTTCTCCTGTCAAGCTTTGGCTCCAGAATCAAGCTCCTTTCGTTCTAAATATTACATTCCAGCTGCAGAATCAAGCAGATTTGATGAAAATTGAATTTTAAAAATTTTTATAACAGTATTCTATATTGAACTTCATAAGAACAAGGGTACCCTTCAGGCACAGGTTAATATTATTTGTTTAGAATTGAATTTTTTGAATCTTAATTTTAAATTTAACTCCAGAGTCAGATGACTCCTGCTGTAAACCCAGCCTCCTTCCATTTGAAATATTGGGTTCGAGCTTCAAAGCTAGATTCCTTTCTGTTCATAATATTAGCTCTAGCTTCATACCCAGGCACCTTCAAATGTTAATAGTTTCCAGCTCCAGTTAAACTGATTCTATGAAAATTAAAGGTCTCTAATTTTCATAATAATATCTTACATTAAAGTCCATAAGAACAAGAGCATTCTTGGGGCAAGGGTTAATATTGTTTCGGGCTCAAATTTTATGAACTCTGGTTTTAGACATAGTTGAACAAAATGTTCGTTAGGTTTTCATGGGGTTCTAGCTCCACAGCCAGGTAGCTATTGCTTTAGAACCAGTCTCCTTCCATTCAAAATATTAGGTTCGAGCTCTAAAGCTAGACTTCTTGCAGTCATAACATTAGGCTCTAGCTTTACATCCTGGCGTCTTCAATTGTTAATAGTTTCTAGCTCTGCGGTCAAACTATTTCTTATGCAAACATTGGGCTTCAGTGCTATAGCCAGGCTCCTTCTGTTCTATATATCGAGCTCTGGCTCCAGAATCAGGCTCATTTCATTCCATGTATTACGTTTCAGCTCCAGAGTTAGACTAATTTGATAAAAATTGAAATTTTTTCGCCTGATTTTTTATGTCATATTGTCAATGAAAATTAGGGTATTACAGTCTATTGACCAACGGTGGAGAGGGGGATGTAAACAAAATTCGTTTTGCGGTCATAGAAGATCATTAATACAGTTTTTAGCCATGACAGATATTTATTTTTATTTTTATTTTATATTTTATACATTAAAATTATTTACTCCGCTCGATACTGATTAAAGTCGCTCCTATTCGATCAATCGGCTCAGCTTGGCGGCGGATTAGATATATATGAGTGGGGATGAACTTGGGTCAAAATTCAGTTATGCCCCAGTTTGGTGGAGGGGGTGCTGAGGGGTTAAAAACGTAAAAATTACCCTTTTTTAAGAAAGTTGATAGGAAATAAAAATTTGTATAACATATCCAAAAATCCACCTCCTAAGTCAATTCGGAGGGAAGATACGGAGGATTTCCCCCTTTTCTGACCTTGAAAAAGGATGGTTCCTCCCCTACCTCCCCACCAAATTGAGCTAAGAATTTGAAATTTAGTATGTATATTTAGTTGTAGCTCTAAATGTGCATTTTGAGGGTCTTGGCGTTAATGCTCCAATGCAGCCCCTCATAGCCCCAAAAAAATGGGTCTTTGGTCGGTTTTTCTTATTTTTTGGGTTTATTCCTCGCAGAACTCCGCTCTAAATTGAGCTAGGAACTTGAAATGTGGTATGTTCATTAAGTAGGGTCCCTAGATGTGCCTTTTGGGGGGTTAGACTCTCCAGCCCCATTTTATCCCTTCACTGCACCAAATATATGTGGCTTTTTAGTCGTTTTTTGAGTTTTTTCCTCGCATAATTTCCCTCCAAATTGAGTTAAGAACATGAAATTAGCTACGAACATTTAGTATGGGCCCTAGATGTTCCTTTTTGGGGAACTCGACTTCACAGTCAGTTGACTGCTGCTTTAGAGCCGGTCTCCTTCCATTCAAAATATTTGACCTAAGTTCTGGAACCGGGTCCATCAATTATGAATATCGGGCTGCGGCTCCATTGTCAAGCTCTTTCCATTCTGAATGTTATCCTTCCGTTCTACTGGAGTCAAGTGCCTTTCGTTTAATATATGTATTTCACTCCGGCTCCTTAGTCAGACTTGTTTTGTTTCATGTATTAAACGTTGGCTCTAGAGATGAGGTTTCAGATGTAGATTTGAATGGCTCTGCAGTCAAACTTCTTCCATTCCTGACATTAGGTTCATGCTGCAGAATCAGACTCCTTCCAATCAAAATATTAGGCTCCACTTTCAAAGCTAAGCTCTTTCCATTCTGAATATCTGGTTCTGGCTCCGCAGCTAGGATCGTTTTATCTCACATTCGACTCTAGCTCTAGATTGTAGCTCATTCTATTACACATATATTAGGTTTCAGCTCTATAGCCAGGCTCCTTCAATTACGAATAGCATCGAACTCCAGCGCTTGGCTTTTTTCATCGCGAATTTAAGCCATCAAGTGGAAATCACAAAACAGATCATACTCTACAGCTATAACGAATACGTTAACGTATCAATGACTTTGAAATCGAAACCATATCAGTATCTGTTGAAATCACTGTTCGCCTGTATAAGCTGATAGCTTCCTATTTAGCAGGTATCAATTACAAAAAAGATAATGTGATTGGAAATATAATCGGGGGTAACATTTCGAGCATTTTAACACGGTACAACGTAATACGGTGAAAAGATCTGTATATTAATGATGATTTGTAACCTGATAACGTTGACAGCTTCACGTCGTGTTAATATAATTGCCTACTCGATTCGCCGCAAATCCATTATCGTTGACGAGACGAGACGAGACGCGACACTATGTAACACATCGTCGAGTAAACACGAATATCAAATACCAAGAAGAATGCTCGAATAGGTGAGGATAAAGAGTGCATTTTGTATAAGGAATTGAAAACACGCGACACGTTAATCATCTTGCGAGACAAAAGCTGGCTAAAAATATGGCGAGCTTTTGCCTTCATTATATCGCAGCCGGAAAAATAAACTTTGAAATAAGATTATTATTGCGGAAAACTGAGCTCTAAATGAGTACTAAATGGGATTACGAGCTGTGTTCGGCGATGCAGTAGATGATAGTGCTGAGCTTAGCTTTGTGTACCCTCCACGTGTACATCAACCTACCTAACCTATTATCAGAAGACTGTGAGAGTTTCTTGTATAAAGGAGAAAAAATCATGGTTGCGAATGTTTAGGATCAGCATTGGTGGACATTTTCGATTTGAATTTTTTCCCCTTCAGGTACGGGGAAAAATTATTTACATACATCAAATACACCAGCGAAAAATATCTTCATACCTGTTAATGTGTAATATGTAGGATTAGTTTTTATCAAATATGTAAAATTACATGTTCTACTGCAGACAAAAACGACTTGAGGGTGAAAGCGAACGAGGATAGAAACCTGGTAGGGGCATATGCCTTGTCATATTGACGCCGAATTAGTCGACACGATAATTTTGTAGCGTCATTTTGACGTGTTCTTCAACTACGACACGAAAAACATTTCGACTTGCGAAAGCTTTTCATGATAGCGATCGATTTAGTAAAAGTTTCTCTGTACATATGTGGTAAGGCGACGTTGTTATCCAAGAACAGGCAGAGGGAGAAGTTACTCTGGAAAATGTACACTTGCTGGTAATATCTTAGTATATATTGTCATATTTCGTGTGAATGTTTTAAATAACTCCGGTGAAAACTTATTCTACAATAATTTCGTAGCAAATGTTTGAACATAAAGATGATGAGCTGTTATTTCTAATAAAATCAAATAGATGATATATATATTTTTTTAGGTGATAATAAATGGAAATAATATAACCAGGACAATGCCAGATAATACGTATTAAAAATTCAAATCCGAACGCAGCCTTTTATAGAAATAGCGTTATATCTTCGTACGAAGGTTTCGATATTTTGTAAACAGTTAAAATTTCAACACTGCTAACAAAGTCCTTTTTAATGGCTACGTTATACTGTTCAAAAAGGTGAAAAAAAATATATCGTCGCGTCGCTCGTATCGAATAGTTAGGTCTAGGTATATGTACCGGACGTTACTTCAAGGACAGCACAACTCATATTCCCCAGGTAGCCATTTCTTACACGTTGGTATATCTAGTAACACAGTCAGGCACAGCGTGTAGTGGTTTATTTATAATAAAGGCGTTATGCGCCGGCAGTAGGTAAAGACCTTTTTACCATCGTTCGTACTAAACCTATTTACGTCAAGTACACGTTTATAATTTTACCATTCTTAGACGGTCGGCGTATCTATATATAGCTTATTTTTATTACCCGTGTGCCTTTTGCTGAAGAATATCATCGTTCAGCCGAAGGGAAAACTCCACTTTTCAAATATGTAAATCAGTAACATGTCCAAGTGCATATGATGCGATAAAGTTATCGTAGGCTCTATTACGTCTAGATATTTTACTAGTTTAAGCAAAGGAAAATATAGTGCAAAATTGCTACAATACAATTACTTGTAATTTTTTTTTTTTTTTCATTTTACATATATTCAAATAACTTATTTTACAAGTAACTTTGAATATTTCAAATTTATTTGATGTGGTTACATGATAAGTTTTGTACCTTAGGTATTGTGCAATGTTTGAAAAACTGTTCAGAAAAATGAAATTTTAAAAATATTTTAGTTCCCAAATCATTATGTTGTAAAAAATTACAAATCACAAAATTTGGGTTCATCTAAAAATTGTCTTTTTAGATCAGTTTGAAAATCAGATGCCACCAGCTAAACAACAAAGCAAAAACAGATTAGATACAAATAGACAAAAATAACGGAGAAAACAAGAACAGTAGCAGCACAATTACATCTCAACAAGGACCAAAGAATAACAACGGAATACAAATTAGTGTTACAGACAAACAAATAAATGCAGTTGAAGATGAGTTAACAATGAAAACATAAAATTACTATAATAATGAGAACCCAACAACAACTACCACCACCACTACCATCACCGCAACAACAATACTGCAGCAACCGCAAAACTGTTGCAACAACCACCACCACAACAATAACAACAACAACAACCATATCTGTAAATAACCACCATAGGCAATCAACAACCTCAAACAAATAACAACCATCACAAACGAACAACAACAATCACAAACCAATAACAATAAAACAATCAACAGTAGCAACAACAATAAAACAACAATTACATAAATCAAAAAATCAACAATGATGGCATCAGCAACTGGGACGGACAAATTTGTAAGAATCTGATTCTTCTACTGTGATTCACAGTTTGTGAAAAAAAGAATATTTGATTTTCAAGCCTTGTGCAGCTCTCAAAAAATCTGAATCTCATTTTCAATTCCTGACTCATTTCGCAATTTTCGATTCTTTCTCAAATATTGTTAGAAAAAAGTGCTATGTAAGTCACAATTCTTGAGGAAAAGAATATAAATTCGTCGCTAGATGATTGGTAAAAAAAAATCAACATGAATCTCATTCTGAATTGACTCCTTAGATTCCAAATAACTTAAATACTACCAACGATATGTACAACAACACCATTACATCAACATTCAAAACAACATCATCATCATCATCATCTACTGTAACAATACCATCTTCAACAACACCAACTAATTATGATTAACAACATATCAATTACAATACCACCGACAACATCAATAACAACACTGCATCACAACTTGTTCACAATTCTGATTGTTAAAAATCTCAAACGCAGATGAGATGTAGATTCTTTGGGTTTTCTATGTTCTATCTAGAGAAAGAATAACTTCTGAGTGACGAATGACCGTCGAGCTGAAATTGCTGAACAGCACTTCTACTGGGAAAAATGACAGTATAATGTCATCGTTGGACTAACATCAAAGGACAGATTTTTATTGCCTGGAATGACATCAGTTAACTTATTTTATGACGGATTGATTTTATGATTTTGAATTGAAACGTTGAGGAAAATTAGAGTGGTTTGAAGTTGACTCATCAAAATAGAGGACCTTGGCTTGAAATCGATTTTATGATTTTGAGTTGAAATGTCGTCATCTTCTGACCTTGACTCTAGATTTATTTTAGGATTTTTAGTATAAATATTGAAGAAAATTAGTTGACCTTGACCCAGGTTGATTTTATAATTTCAATTTGAAATGTTGAGGAAAATTAAAAATGTTTAAAGATGACCCATAAACAGTTGACCTGGACTCTGGATTGACTTCATGATTTTAAGTTGAAATGTTGAAGAAAATCATAGGCAGTTGACTAAAGTTAGAAAAAAGGATCACATTTGAGTGTCAGTGTGAAAAAATAGTCTCTTAACAGTAAAACAAAATGACCCAATTTTGCTAAAAATATAGAAGAAAGTTTTCAAAGTGACAACCATTAAATAAAAAAAAAGAAGAAAAAAAATTATACCAATTACATTTAAAATATAAAAACTTACATTCTTTCAATGTTTACTGTTTGCCCGTCAAGAGTTATAAGTTGATTGGGTTTCACACATTCAGACATGCAACTGTACATTAAAAAGACAGTGCTTTGTGTAGTGATTTCTTCTAAAATTTTAAGAATCGTGGAGATTTCGTCAATTTCGACCTGGCAACACTGTTACAGCATCAACAATAACAACACAACCTTGAACAGCAACAAAAGAATGACAGTAACGATCACATCATCACAACAATAAACTCTACAACAACATTATAGTGATGAAGACTGCATTACTACATCATACATCAACAGCAAGCAACAAATCAACGATGTCTACAACAATGATAACAAAAAAAAACAAACAGCAACAATACCCACACCACCTTGAACAGCAACAAAAAAAATAAAAAGAACAAACACATCAATACCTACAACAATAACATCATCACTCTCAATAAGAACAACAGCATATCACAACAATAAAATCTACAACAGCAAAATTATTAATAACAAGAAAACAAAATCAATAAAACGGCATCAGTGATGAGGAATACATTCCTACGTCAACAGAAAGCAACAAATTAATGACAATAACAACACCACGTTGAATAACAAAAAAAAAAGAATGATAGTAACAATCACATCAATATCAACAACAATATCAATATCACTCTCAATAAGAACAACAATAACAATAACAACAACATTATTAAAATAAGAAAACAACATCGACTCCGCATCAAAAATTAAACACAAGAGAGGTACAAATCAACAACAATAACAATATCACTTAATAAGAACAACAACAACATATCTGAACAATATCATCTACAGCAACAACATCAACATTAATAACAACAAAACAGCATTCGAGATGAAGACTACATTCCTATATCAACAGAAAGCAACAAATCAACGACAATAACAATGCTGCCTTCAACAACAACAAAAGAATGATAGCAACAATCACATCAATATCGACGACAATAACAATATCACTCTCAATAAGAACAACAATGACAATAACAACAACATTATTAAAATAAGAAAACAACATCGACTCCACATCAAAGATTAAACACAAGAGAGGTACAAATCAACAACAATAACAATATCACTTAATAAGAACAACAACAACATATCTGAACAATATCATCTACAGCAACAACATCAACATTAATAACAACAAAACAGCATTCGAGATGAAGACTACATTCCTAAATCAACAGAAAGCAACAAATCAACGACAATAACAACGCTGTCTTGAACAACAACAAAAGAATGATAGCAACAATCACATCAATATCAACGACAATAACAATATCACTTAATAAGAACAACAACAACATATCTGAACAATATCATCTACAGCAACAACATCAACATTAATAACAACAAAACAGCATTCGAGATGAAGACTACATTCCTAAATCAACAGAAAGCAACAAATCAACGACAATAACAACGCTGTCTTGAACAACAACAAAAGAATGATAGCAACAATCACATCAATATCAACGACAATAACAATATCACTCTCAATAAGAACAACAATAACAATAACAACAACATTATTAAAATAAGAAAATAACATCGACTCCACATCAAAAATTAAACACAAGAGAGTTACAAAAAGTCAAACAAATAAATAGCCTCAGATAATCATAAGCTATCATTAATCCATGAACAGAACTTCAAATCGAAATTTAAAATATTGAATAACATATTATTTAATCATG
The DNA here is from genome assembly GCA_900060175.1 of Ferrisia virgata. Classification (NCBI taxonomy): domain Eukaryota; kingdom Metazoa; phylum Arthropoda; class Insecta; order Hemiptera; family Pseudococcidae; genus Ferrisia; species Ferrisia virgata. The sequence goes on from FIZR01018577.1 coordinate 28,276, forward strand.
ACAAAACATAATAAAACTAGACTTCCAATGGAAAACAGTCAGACTTATTTGTCAGGTGAAAACGATGATATTTTTATATTATTATCCATCCGATTTTAGGGTAAGAAATGAAATTAGTTTGCATTGCGAATGAGATAAAGAGCTAAAACTGGGCAAGAGCATGAAATAAGGTTGTTTCATTCTTCGGTACGATATTTTTTGCGGATATTTATAATTTTATATTTTATTACCAATGTACACTTGTCGTATTGCATACAAAGGAACAGTAAATTATTGTATGCATCCTCCGTTTGTGCGCTGTATATGTAAAATCGCAACGTATTCTCTCGTTGACTCGTCGTTGTTCGAGTAGCAAGGTACTACTATTTAAAAAGGAAAAAAAAAGCAAGCCAGCGAGCAAGCAAGCAAAAGAAAAAGCGGATGAAGTAGTGGTTTTCGTGGCAGAATGGTATCGGAAATACAAGTCTCAGATTAGGGGGATGGGTCAGATAGGGGTGGAAAGGAAACGACGTTACGAGTTTTTGGGAAAACTCTATACGAAAAAGGTAGAGAGAGCATTAGGTAAAGCACACCATACGCGAATATCGGCCGGCGCACGAGTAGATATACACGACGCGTTTAGTATTTGTTCGAAGTTTGGCTTAGCAAGTCGAGCTTTTTATCGTTGCTGGTACGTGAAAGGCGGACGACAACGATGTGCGAACGTGTTAAAATTTTGGCGCGATTTTTCGTAATCTTGGCTAACGTGTTGTGGCTGGTCGGATGGCAAGTATCTGTAGCCGGCGAAAGTTTCGATAACGATGCTCCAGTCGGTGGAATGGCTACGAAGGCTGCTGCTGCCAGTGGTACCGGAAGTGGTAGCAGCGAAGAAGAAGACCGATACAGCATGTGTTTCGCGAAATTGGAGCCGGCATCTGCAGTTGTGATTGGTAATGAGACGAATGCGACTTCGGTTGTGGCCGCGACTGTTAAAAAGGATCCGCTCTTTCCGGACGATATTTTCACGATGGACGAACGAAGACGCGGTCTGGTCCTCATACACGTGCTAGGTGTACTGTATACGTTTTTCGCGCTGGCCATCGTGTGCGACGAGTTCTTCGTGCCGGCCTTGGAGGTGATCATCGAGAAGCTGAATATATTGCCGGATGTGGCCGGAGCCACGTTTATGGCTGCCGGAGGTTCGGCGCCGGAGCTTTTCACCAGCATTATGGGAGTATTCGTGTCGTTCGACGATGTCGGCATTGGTACCATTGTCGGTTCGGCCGTGTTCAATATTTTATTCGTGATCGGAGCCTGTGCCATATTCTCTGGATCGGTGTTGACGTTGACGTGGTGGCCTTTGTTTCGCGACTGTACCTTTTACTCGATCGGATTACTCACGTTGATCGTGTTTTTCCGAGATAACCTCATCGAATGGTACGAAGCGTTGATTTTGTTATCGGTGTACGCGGCCTATGTCACATTTATGCGATGGAACCATCAGGTGGAGATGTTTGTCAAGAGGACCATACTCAGAGAAAAGGTTACCAGAGTTAGCAGCTCCGATATGCTGATGCCTACGGTGAGTCATTTGACCGTCAACTGTTTTCGATCGATGGAATGATCCAAGTAGAATGTCTATGTAAACCTGTGGCAAGTTGATTGTTGCATTAAATGATAGAATTTTGGGTCGAGTAGGAGTCCCTCGTGAAATTGTTTTGGCACCACATTTTTTTTTATTTAACCCTGACATCTTCTCTACATGTGCAGATATAAGTGTATTACAAAAAATGCGTGTTACAAATTAACAAAATACTATATACATATAAGTATGTAACTAAAGTAATTAGAGTCGAAGACGTCGGCCCTATAATAGGGCAAAGGCCTCTCCCAATCTTGCCCACT